>CM055127.1:344656075-344911194 GCA_029206835.1 Rana muscosa
GCGGGGATGCGGCAGAACAAGTGGCTTCAAGTGCTGATCCATGGTTTCCAGATGATACTCCACATCTTCTCCTTCTTTGCGCCGGATCAACACCTTATCTGCATGGATGTGTCGTCCCAACATCCACTCTGCCTTGCAGTCTTTGAAACGTTGAGAGGCCTTTGGAGAGCATGCCAGGTACCTGCGGGCGTGGGGAACCTGAAGGTGGGTCCACACAAAGTCATTGTACCAGTGCTCCCGGCACACTTCCACCTCATAGAGCAGTTCCTTCGACAAGTATGGATACTCCCATCTGTAGTCTGCAGCAACCTTCTGGCCAAATAGACGTTGTAATCTCGCCAAAGGAGGCATGGTAGCTTTGTCCCCTTCGCCAGGCAACACTATCGAGTCCGGGTGGCGAGGGACCTTGATCACATCTGATCTGGGCATAAGTGCCCGCAGTAACAGTCTCTTTTCCCCGGCCTTCGGTACAGATGGCACCGGGGATGTAGAAGCAGGCTGGGGACGGGACCTCTCTTCAGGCGCTGGTGCCTCCACCCGGGGTGTACTTTCCCCTGTTGACATGGGTGGATCTCTGATCCTCCGAGATGAAGCGAGAGGTACTTTGTCCCAGCCCTTCTCGGCAAACAAATCGTATATGGCAACGTCGTCTCCCATGTCCGAGAGCGACTCCAGGTCAGAGGTGTCACACTCCTCCGCGGGTATGTAGCTGGTTGTAGAAACGGAGCCACCACCTCCCGCGGACTCGCTAGGCCATGACTTCCCGACACCTCTGCCCACACACCAAGTCTCTCCGCCTGGCTTACATCGGCCTTTACTTGAAGCGGGACGTCCGGAACTCTTGTCGACGGATCCATCCAGGCCGGGCATAAGCGGGCGAGATGGTCCACCACAACCGCTGGTCGGGGCTACCATGCCGGTCTTTCTCTTCGGTGGCGGACGCTGCGAGACAGTGGTTACCGAGTCAGCATCCTCGGATTTCTCCCGTTGGGGTTTTACGACCTCCTCCGCGGTCGCTGCAGTGTGCGCAGGGATGGCTCTCACAGCAGTGATTCCTCCTCTCTGAGTGGTGTTGTCCGCAGCACGGCCGGGGTAAATGGTTCTCGGCCTCTCAACCGCCGGATCCACCTCGAACAGGAACTCCCCACAGGCCTCACATCGCCCGAATGGCTTCAGCTGGCACACCAGTCCCGAACAGCCGGGACAAATCACATCCAGGGCCTCAACGTCCATGCACGAGTACAGGGCGAATCGACCCCTTGGCTTTAGCCGGATCCCCGTATCTGTTACCGGAGCAGCAGCAGTCAATGTCGTGTTGGAAGGGTGAACTGGAATCCACAATGTATGTCCGAACATGGCGACCTGTTGCTGATCCATCGCACACTGCAAAGTTTTTGCGCCAACGTCCCACGTGTAGTCCTTCACACGTATTGGACTCCTCCCCTTTGCTCCAGTTCGCGGGCTTTTCTTCTTTTCTGTTTCTGAGTCACGCCCACGAACTAAGCGATGGGGGTGTGCCTGGTGGCGCAGTGTAATAGAAACCCCCACGTGTACTACTTCACACGGCTGAGCTTCCCCCTTTTTCCACTCTTCTGCGCGGGCCTTTCCCTTCATTGGGTCATGTCCACGACTTTGAGCAGGGATGCACTTCGGCCAATGAAGGCCTGCCTATTCACTTAACTCCTCCAGCAGACATGTTCAATACTGTGGTGCACAAACACTATCCCTGGCGAGCCCCCACGTGTAGCGGCCTCCTCACTCCCCTCTTTCTCTCGTCTCGTCTTTCTTTTGTCTATCGGTATCTCAGAGTGGAGGGAGCAGGGACACCACGCCTGGCTTCCACCACATGTGTCAGTGTGGTATAAGCAACGTTCTTGTATTACCTTCGGGTCAGTGCTGTGCACCTGGATCCTCCCTCCAAGAGTCACCTTGAACAATGTCTGTCAGGAAATGAGCCCCACACCATTAAAGTTCAACACTCCTTTATTCTTCTGCAAATGAACACAATCAGTTGAACTCCCTTGATAGAAACAGAACGGAAAAGGAGGTGTGGATGCGAATAGGCCCAGACACAATGTAGTTCTCCACTTTCCTTCTTGAAAGTGGGTTACGGTCTCCGCACGAGGGGGAATTTCCTTCCAGGCGGTCTCCGACGAGAGGCTCACCCGTCACTGGCAATCTGCTGCACCGGGTCTTCAAGTGAGGAGCTCCCCCCGGTCCATTGCGCCTTCCGGATTCGGGAACCCACTCCCGGGATTCCCTAGGATCTCCTTCCCTCGCGGAACTCATTGTTGGGCACTGAGCTCCAGGCCTCCATCCAAGTACCTCACCCCAGGCTAAAGGTGCCTGGGATGGAACACGACCTCCGGCTGTCTTCTAGGCCTAGGCCACCCAGAGGACCGACAGGAACCACCGTCCACAAGCTGAAGGTGCCTGGGACTTCGACCCCGTGACAAAGATGGCCGGCCCCTTTATACCCTCTCCCAGCAAGCACGGCGGGTTCCCCGCCCCACCATACCGCTGCCGAGGGAGGACAAAAAGGAGGCACAGCACACAGCAATGATTCAACCCCAGCCCAGGGCGACAGCGCCACCCGCTGGGCTGCAGGGAATTACACATCACTGATGTCTCTGCCAAGTTCAAATTTACACCTGGGAAAGTACATACCCGCTACATTCATTTATGTAAAATCTTTAACACAAAAGAAAGAAAAAAAAACAGTTTGCTGTGACTGCTTAGAAGTTGTTAGCTGGAGTTTGGCTTTAATTTGTTAGTGTATTTAAATCTGCTAGTACATCTAACACTTGGGCGTAATACCACTTTACACTGTGGAAGAATAATCAGAAATGCCATATGAGGGAAAGCAAATATTTCATTTTGAGATAAGGCTGCCTGATAATTATCATCCATTTAAAGCTAAATTCCGGGAAAAACAAAGATGGCCCCTTGCAGTGGGGCTGCCCCAGCACTGTCTAGGGAACTGCAAACTTCACTTTTACTTATGCAATCCTCCAGGCTGTAAGATTGGTCCCCACAGCCTCTTCTCCCCTGTCCCAGCTGTCTTAAAGCAATATTAAGGCCGGGTTCATATGGCAGCACAGAGCGGCTCACAGCAGGGGTCCGGTGCGTCCCTGTTCACCATTTCAGGTCCGATTTCAGCCCTGAATTCGACCTGAAACGGACCAGAAGACGCACAGGACTTCTGTGAAATTCGCTTTGGAGATATGTGATAGAGAGCCGGTCACAATCCCCTGACATGCAAATTGGATGTGGGGAAATCCGCATCCAATTTGCAATAGTGTGAACCCAGCCTAAAGCTTATTTTTATTTTTTATTATTATTAAAATAACAAGCATGTTATACTTACCTGCTCTGTGTAATGGTTTTGCACAGAGCAGCCCCGATCCTCCTCTTCTGGGGTCCCCTGCCGGTGCTCCAGGCTCCCCCCCCCATCCAGTGCCCCCATGGAAAGCTCCCAAGCCACCTTGTCTGCGTCTATTGACACAGAGTGCCCGGCCCCCTGTTCGCTTGGAACAAAATTTGATTGACAGCAGTGGGAGCCAATGGCATGCCAGAACGGACTGGTTACTGCTTAGGCTGCAATATACTGTAGTAGCTTGCATGGGTGTCCGCTGAAATTTTTTCAGGGGGGGGGGGCGCTTCGGCAGCGGCGATACACAGTCGCATTTAACCCTTTCTTTGACCGCTAGCGGGGGGTTAAAAGCGACCCCCCCCACGTTAAAATGTAAAAACACCCCACTGTGCCCCCTGCATCTTTCAATATCTCTTTGCCACTACTACCCCCTCTGCACAACTGCACCTCTGCTCCCCTTTACATTACACAGCACCCCACAGCTCTGGACCACTTTACATTACACAGCACCCTGCATCACTGGCCCCCTTTACATTACACAGCACTCTGCGCCTCTGGACCCCTTCACACAGCACCCTGCACCTCTGGACTCCTTTACACAGCATCCTGCACCCCCTGCATGTTACATAGACTGTGACAACCTCCTCCCCCTCCTACCTTAATCATGCAGCAAGAGGGAGAGACACAGCAGCACAGGAATTGCTGAAGTTATTTTTCATATTACCTAGAGACAGAACATGATACAAGAGATGGTCAGAGGCTACAGACATGATACAAGAGATGATCAGAGGCTACAGGCATGATACAGGAGATGTCAGAGGCTGCGGGCATGGTACAGGAGATGGTTAGAGACTGAGGACATCATACTAAAGATGACCAGAGACTGCAGACATAATACAAGAGATCAATGCAGCCTCATCTGTGCCCATCAAATGCCGCCTCACTGTGCCCATCATTGCAGCCTTACTGTGCCCATCATTGCAGCCTCCCTGTGCCCATCATTGCAGCCTCACTGTGCCCATCAATGCAGCCTCACTGTGCCCATCAATGCAGCCTCACTGTGCCCATTTATGTAGCTTCATGGTGCCCATCAATGCAGCCTCTGTGCCCATCATTGCAGCCTCACTGTGCCCATCAATGCAGCCTCACTGTGACCACCAATGCAGCCTCCCTGTGCCCACCAATGCAGCTTCACTTCATTGCAGCCTTGCTGTGCCCACCAATGCAGCCTTGCTGTGCCCACCAATGCAGCTTTGCTGTGCCCACTAATGCAGCTTCTCTGTGCCTATGAATGCAGCCTCACTGTGCCCACCACTGCAGCCTCTGTGCCCACCAATTGCAGCCTCTCTGTGCCCACCAATTGCAGCATTTGTGTGCCCACCAATTACAGCCTCTGTGCCCACCAATTACAGCCTCTGTGCCCACCAATGGCAGCCCCTGTGCCCACCAATTGCCCACCAATTGCAGCCCCTGTGTGCCCAATTGAAGTCTGTGCCCAATTGCTGCCCCTGTGTGCCCACCAATTGCTGCCCCTGTGTGCCCACCAATTGCTGCCCCTGTGTGCCCACCAATTGCTGCCCCTGTGTGCCCACCAATTGCCGCCTCTGTGCCCACCAATTGCAGCCTCTGTGCTCACCAATTGCAGCCTCTGTGCCCACCAATTGCCACCCCTCTGTGCCCACCAATTTCAGCCTCTGTGCCCACTCATTTCAGCCTCACTATTTCCTGGATAGGCGCTCCCCTCCCTCTGTCCTCCGGCACTCGAATCGTATGTCACGAAACTGGGTCTGTGTGCAAGGTCCAGCCCCCCTAGGCTCGTGTGATAGGTGGAACACTAGAAGACTATCGAGCCGAACTAGGGGGGCGGGACCTTACACACAGACCCAGCTCCGTGACATACGATACAAGTGCCGGAGGACAGAGGGAGGGGGGGCTCTGCAGTCGCATATGAAATCAGCGGACCCATGTGCAAGATTTTGGTGGGACCTTCCTGAGATACAAATTAAATCCTGTGTATCCGGACTAATGGTCTGTTTATACCAAAATGCTGTGAGGGAATCCTGCATTTTGTGTGCATTTCAAAATGCACTCCCATAGCGATCTGTAGTGGGTGTCAACTTAACCTCTTTACACTTTGCCTCTTGGCACATGCGATCCAAAAACTCCTCATCACTTGCAGTGATCGCAAGCTTTCGGTTAGATGCTGGTAACTGTAAAGGGGGTGCTCAGGGCGTGAGATCTCGGCACAGCGCTACTGATCGCAATTCATGCAAATATGTGACCTCTCTGTGCCAAGGCCCAGGCACAGAGAAGCCGCATATTTGTGTGTGGCGGGTGCCAAGGGGTTAATGACTACCCTAATGCAGGTGCCAAATGCAGTGTTTGCCTGCACCAGAATGTATGATCAGCAGTACCATGCGATCCAGTTGCTGTGCGTTTTGTAAAATAGCGCATGCACAGCTCTTGGTGCAGAAAGACATGGTTTCAGCCCATTCAAATGAAAGGGCTGAAATTGCACAGCATCTGGAAGGCATGTGAATTGCAAAGGAACGCACAGCATGTTCCTATGTGATTTGTGGTGTGAACCGGCCCTGAGTCTTGGAGCCCATTGCTGAAAAAAAGGTCAGGCACTTGGCTTCACTAACTTGCCTGACAGGGGTGCCCTGGCACCTGGAGCAATTGCCCTGAATCTCTAGCAAAGTTCCCAGGATTCCAGATGGTACAATTGTCCCCTTAAAGCGGAGGTTCCGCGGCAGATCGTTTTTTTTTTTTTTTGGGATGATTTCATGTGGTTTAACTATTGAAATGTACACTCACTTTTTAGGTCTCCTCCTTTATCCTGTGTCAGTTTTCGTAAGAAAAACGGAGTTATAAAATCCTTTACTGCTTATTTCCATTTTGCTTGTGGGCATTGTGAAGCCCACAAGCAAGTATTTCCTGGAAGCGGTGAATGCCATCCCAGCATTCACCGCTATAGCGCCGTAAACAAACTGGTTGCCATCACAACGGGTGGCGTCAATGATAGTTCACACCCCGTTGTGATGGTTTGCAAAAAAAAACTGACACGGCTCAGTATAGGGATAGAGCTGCAGCTGCATAGGTAGTGTTTTTACGCTAGTATCGCCTCCTTTGCCTCGCGTGTGCAGGTAGATAATAGCAAGATTTACCTGCATGCCCTTTTTTAAAATGGAGAATGTAGAGACACGCTCGTCACGTGACCGGCGTCACGCGTCAGTATGTGAAATCTCTCGAGATGTCGCTGCTCGGCGATACACAAGAACTCCCAACTATCATTGTGGCTCAGGGAAAAGGCTTAGACACGCCTACTCCCGCGGGAGATGAATCCCGGAAGTCTCCATTCAAATCTAAATACTACGGTATGTATATATTTATAAAAACAGTGACCTGCCTTTTAATGATGTACATAGTGCATTAATTGATTAGAAAGATAGTTTATATTTTCGGTGAACCTCCGCTTTAATAGCAGCTAGTTTGTCTTTGAAGATGGGGAAGGGGGCAAGTTGTCAAAGAAGAATACTTGCAGTGATTATGGGGGGATAAGAGCATACTGTATGTGCTAGGGGGGCACACTTTGGGAGGGGAGAGAAATTGTGCTAGAAGGGGGGGGTTGAATAAAAAACAATGTCTCTCCCCTTCTAAAGTGTGCCTCCTAGAACATACAGCATGCTCTTATCCCCCCAAATCACTGCAAGTATTCTTTTTTTGACAACTTTCCCCCTGTCTCTGTGTCTCCTTCTCCTGCAAGTGCCAAGCATTAATATTGTGTACTGACCTCAGATCAGCATGTCCCATCCTGTTGAGTGCTGTGTGTCCATTCTCCTCCCCCTCCTTCTCCTGTCTGTGACATCTGAGCCAAGGAAAAGGGGGAGGGGACTTCAGTCTGTGGGTTAGTGTGAGGTGGGCAGGAGGGGGGAGGAAGGGGGAGGAAGGGAGAGGGAGAGATGCCTCACAGGCAGCAGGGTCAGCATGTGGGAACAACAAACACCCCACATGAGCAGCAAGCCAGTCACTGGAGGAGCCAAGTGCGGAAGTGAAAGAAAAGAACCAGCAGTGACTCCCCAGCAGCACTAGCGCGGAGGAGGAGGAAGTGAAATCCTCCTCCGCTTTCAGTGACGTCACTGGTTGCCAGACGCCAAGCGGCAATAGCAACCAGTGTACTGGAGGAGGTGGAGGCGGAGCCAGAGCCAGCGCTATGGGGCTCGGTCCGCCCCTGTTCCCAGACTGTCAGTGTCATTGCAGGACGCTGTATGCGTGGTCACCCTACCCCGCAGTGTGTGGCACACCTCCAGGGGGGGGGCGAGCGACCCCCCTTGCCCTATGGAGCGGACGCCCATGGTAGCTTGTGCCATGTACAGTGCTCCAGCAGCAGTCTGGGCAACTTCCCTTCTACTCATTAAAAGATAAAAACAGCTTTTTTTGCAATATTTACCTTCAACCCAGTGCTACTCTCTCACCTTCCCCAATTTGTTATACTTAAAAAGTGAGTACACCCCTAAGTGAAAATGTCCACATTGGGCCTAAATATTTTGTGTGGCCACCATTATTTTCCAGCACTGCCTTAAACCTTTTGGACATGTAGTTCACCAGAGCTTCACCGGTTGCCACTGGAGTCCTCCTCCACTCCTCTATGATGCCATCATGGAGCTGGTTGGTGTTAGAGACCTTGTGCTCCGCCACCTTCTGTTTGAGGATACCTCACAGATGCTCAATAGGGTTTAGGTCTGGAGACATGCTTGGCCAGTCCATCACCTTTACCCTCAGCTTCTTTAGCAAGGCAGTGGTTGTCTTGGAGGTGTGTTTTTCGGGTCGTTATCATGTTGGAATACTGCCCTGCGGCCCAGTCTCCGAAGTGAGGGGATCATGCTCTGCTTCAGTATGTCACAGTACATATTGGCAGTGGCGTACCTAGAGCATTTGGCACCCGGGGCGGATCCTATATCTGGCACCCCCCCCACATTAAAATGTAAAAAACCCCACTGTGCTCCCTGCATACCTCTGCATCCTTCAATATCTCTTTGTCACTACTGTGTACCTCTTCTCCACAACTGCACCGCTGGACCCCTTTACATTACACAGCACCCTGCATCTCTTGATCCATTTACATTACACAGCACCCTGCATCTCTGGACCCCTTTACATTACACATCACCCCCCCCAGTGTGTGGTACCTGGGGCGGCCCGTCCCCCCCGCCCCCCACTTAGTACGCCTCTGCATGTTGCCATTTATGGTTCCCTCAATGAACTGTAGCTCCCCAGTGCCGGCAGCACTCATGCAGCCCCAGACCATGACACTCCCACCACCATGCTTGACTGTAGGCAGACACACTTGTCTTTGTACTCCTCACCTGGTTGCCCCCACACACGCTTGACACCATCTGAACCAAATACGTTTATCTTGGTCTCATCAGACCACAGGACATGGTAACAGTAATCCATGTCCGTAGTCTGCTTGTCTTCAGAATACTTTTTGTGGGCTTTCTTGTAAATCATCTTTAGAAGAGTCTTCCTTCTGGGATGACAGCCATGCAGACCAATTTGATGCAGTGTGCGGCATATGGTCTGAGCACTGACAGGCTGACCCCCCCACTCCTTCAACCTCTGCAGCAATGCTGGCAGCACTCGTACGTCTATTTCCCAAAGACAACCTCTGAATATGACGCTGAGCACGTGCACTCAACTTCTTTGGTCGACAATGGCGAGGCCTGTTCTGAGTGGAACCTGTCCTGTTAAACCGCTGTATGGTCGTGACCACCGTGCTGCAGCTCAGTTTCAGGGTCTTGGCAATCTTCTTATAGCCTAGGCCATCTTTATGTAGAGCAACAATTATTTTTTTCAGATCCTCAGAGAGTTTGCATCTGCACCGTGATCTATCCATCTGATGTTCGGAGTGGTGAGTGGGCATAGCCCTTGTGATAGATAAGGACATTACTGTTAAACCCCACCTATACAGATTGGCTGGTGGTACTTGTAGTCCCACGGAAGTTAAACTTACTGTTATACAGGCCACAGCCAGTAGATGCCTGTGCTCAGTATACATCACTGCTTCTAGTAATCACATCAGATGACATCTTTAGGATTACAATAAAGAAGGAAGCTATACTATTATCAGGATAAATAACATATTTTCTAAATTTGCCACATCTTGCACTTTTGGATCATTTTCTTTGCAACTAAAGAAAGAGGCTAGCCGAAGACATCTGGATTGAACCATCATCTCTCTCTCTCACCTTTTTTCCATCACTCCATCTGCTTAAATTTCATTGAACTGCTACAGGGAGCCATCCTATTAAATATAATATTGCTCATATTGTTTTCAATATTGTACCGGATTGCTGGCCTGTGCGCTGAGAAGGCAGAAGAGAGAGATCTGACACATAAGATATGGTGCCTGGTGTGTACTCTACTGTTCACCTGTTCACTAGGGATGAGCTCGGTGTTCAAGTCGAACATAAGTTCGACTCGAACATCGGCTGTTCGACCGTTCGGCGAACATCGAACGATTTGGGCCGTTTGCGCCAAATTCGAGTGACGCGAACGGCCTACAATACACTGCGCCATCGCAGTGCAATCCCGGCGCTGTGATTGGCCAAGCATGCACTGTGACCCCGCATGCTTGGCCAATCACAGCGCCGGCAGCTAGGAGAGCCATAATTGGCCACAGGCAGGTTGCCTGTGGCCAATTATAGCTCAGGGGGTTTAGCACACGCCCCACACTATAAAAGGCCGCCAGCGCTGCGGCCTTGTGTAGTGTGTTCCGGCGCAGGGAAAGAGTTACATAGGCAGGGACAGTGTCAGTGCTATTTGTACCTCAAACTTGTGTGTAGGGAGAGAGAAGGATAGGCAGGGAGAGTGTCAGTGTCATATTCTTTGCTAAACCTTGTGTGCAGGGAGAGAGAAGGATAGGCAGGGGACAGTGTCAGTGTCAAATTCTTTGCTAAACCTTGTGTGCAGGGAGAGAGAAGGATAGGCAGGGAGAGTGTCAGTGTCATATACTTTGTTAAACCTTGTGTGCAGGGAGAGAGAAGGATAGGCAGGGGACAGTGTCAGTGTCATATTCTTTGCTAAACCTTGTGTGCAGGGAGAGAGAAGGATAGGCAGGGGACAGTGTCAGTGTCACATTCTTTGCTAAACCTTGTGTGCAGGGAGAGAGAAGGATAGGCAGGGAGAGCGTCAGTGTCATACTTTGATGAACCTTGTGTGCAGGGAGAGAGAAGGATAGGCAGGGGACAGTGTCAGTGTCATATTCTTTGCTAAACCTTGTGTGCAGGGAGAGAGAAGGATAGACAGGGAGAGTGTCAGTGTCATATACTTTGATAAACCTTGTGTGCAGGGAGAGAGAAGGATAGGCAGGGGACAGTGTCAGTGTCATTGTTGCTAAGCCTCCTGCACATTATACACCTGAAGTTAGCCCGTATTGCTGCTTTTTCCTGGTGTGTTACACCAACAGGCATTTGCAGCACTTACAGCGGGCGGAGTGTGCCTCCTGATCATATTACACCTGAAGTTAGCCTTTATTGCTGCTTTTTCCTGGTGTGTTACACCAACAGGCATTTGCGGCACTTACAGCGGGCGGAGTGTGCCTCCTGATCATATTACACCTGAAGTTAGCCTGTATTGCTGCTTTTTCCTTGTGTGTTACACCAACAGGCATTTGCGGCACTTACAGCGGGCGGAGTGTGCCTCCTGATCATATTACACCTAAAGTTAGCCTGTATTGCTGCTTTTTCCTGGTGTGTTACACCAACAGGCATTTGCGGCACTTACAGCGGGCGGAGTGTGCCTCCTGATCATATTACACCTGAAGTTAGCCTGTATTGCTGCTTTTTCCTGGTGTGTTACACCAAAAGGCATTTGCGGCACTTACAGCGGGCGGAGTGTGCCTCCTGATCATATTACACCTGAAGTTAGCCTGTATTGCTGCTTTTTCCTGGTGTGTTACACCAACAGGCATTTGCGGCACTTACAGCGGGCGGAGTGTGCCTCCTGATCATATTACACCTGAAGTTAGCCTGTATTGCTGCTTTTTCCTGGTGTGTTACACCAACAGGCATTTGCGGCACTTACAGCGGGCGGAGTGTGCCTCCTGATCATATTACACCTGAAGTTAGCCTGTATTGCTGCTTTTTCCTGGTGTGTTACACCAACAGGCATTTGCGGCACTTACAGCGGGCGGAGTGTGCATCCTGATCATATTACACCTGAAGTTAGCCTGTATTGCTGCTTTTTCCTGGTGTGTTACACCAACAGGCATTTGCGGCACTTACAGCGGGCGGAGTGTGCCTCCTGATCATATTACACCTGAAGTTAGCCTGTATTGCTGCTTTTTCCTGGTGTGTTACACCAACAGGCATTTGTGGCACTTACAGCGGGCGGAGTGTGCCTCCTGATCATATTACACCTGAAGTTAGCCTGTATTGCTGCTTTTTCCTGGTGTGTTACACCAACAGGCATTTGCAGCACTTTCAGCGGGCGGAGTGTGCCTCCTGATCATATTACACCTGAAGTTAGCCTGTATTGCTGCTTTTTCCTGGTGTGTTACACCAACAGGCATTTGCAGCACTTACAGCGGGCGGAGTGTGTCAGTTGCTGTGAGACCTTTGGAGTGAGAGGACGTGCCTGTAGGGAGCTCCTGGAGCTCCAGGAGGAGGGGGTGTGATGGCCTCCTCCAGCCCAGGACCGGGGCAGCTTTCCCGGCCTGATGTTGCTGCCTCCTCCCTGGGGATTAAAGACCTGTCCAGGGAGGAGACATTATTTTTGAAGACCCAGCACGAGTTGCTTGATTGGACTCGGGCCCAGCCTGGGGAAGGTCCGGCTAAGGTGCAGCGAAGGATCGCAAGAATCAAGGATTTAATCCAGAAGGCCAGCCGGGCCTTCTGTGGGAAGTCTGCAGTGCTGACCGACCTCCGGAATCGCAGGGACCGGACCAGCAGCTTCAGGAGGGGGGAGTTCAGTGTGGCCATTAGCTCCCTGAAAGGCCAGTGTGGGGAACTCTGGGGCCTGCTGGGTGGCCTCTGTGAGAGGGGGCGAGGTGAGACCGACTTCCTTTTGGAAATAAGGGATGAGCTGACAAGGGCCAGCAGAGAAGGATCCCAGGCTGTCAGGTGCAGCAAACAGCGGAGCCAGCAAGTACAGCAGCCGGAGGAAAGACCTATGAATACATCATGCCCAGGAGGATTGGCCGGTGGAGCTGGAAATAGAGCTGGTGAGGAACCTTCATCCCTCCCTCTACCCCCCACCCCCCTTCCCCCGGGAAGCGTAGTCCCTGGTAACCTGGCTGTGGAGGGTCCCCGGGACCTTGCGGTGCTCGGGTCAGAAAAAGCTACCAGCACTCAGGCAGGCTCGGGTAGGGTACCTGAGGATACAGCTAGGGGAAATCAGGAGGGGAACACCGGGGGGAATGCTGAGGGAAATTCAGTGGGGATGGGAAAGCTGGGGTGCACCCCAGTGGTGGTTCTCACACCGCTCCCACGGATCAGGCCTGAGACTGTTGCTGGAAAGACTCTTAAGCATGCTGCTGTTGTTAAGACCCTAATGACCCCTGTGATTCCCGCATGCAGCCAGGTACAAGGCAGACCACTGCTAATGATGGATCCTGCCTGTGCCGCTCATGCTGTGGAGGAGGGAGAGGGGTCTGGCAATCATGGATATGGACAAACCCAAGCAGGAAGTGTTGAAAGACTATGTATTGATGATGGGAATGTGAAGGCTGCAAGGAGCGGTGGGGAGGAGGGGGGGGAAGCCATTACCAAAGTGCAGTGAGCAACAACAAACTGCTGCACAACCAGGGGATGGTTTGGCGCCAGTAAAAACAACCACCTTTGCTGACAGTAGGGGCAGGGCCTTGGGGCATGGCTCTGGTGGGCTGGATGGTCGGGGGGAGGAGTTTGGGCGGGAGTCCGGGCGGGAGGTGGAGCCGGGAAGGTCGGGAAGTGCTTCTATGACCACTTCCGGTTTCCCTGGCCAGCGTGAACCGGAAGTGGGCGGGCGGGCTGACCCGAAAGTAGGGTCTATACCGGAAGTGGTTGGGGGCAGCCAGAAGCACTTCCGGGTGGTGGCCTCTGACGGCCTGAATGATCAGGAGATGGCCGAGGTATGTGGAGGATTGGCAGGAGGGGATTTGATAGACCTCATGGATTCGTCTGGGGACCTGAGTGCTGCTCAAAGAGTGGGCAGGTGGAGTGAGGCCGAGGCTGGGGAACTTTTTGGGGATCACCCAGCCTTGGCCTTCATTAAGGGTATGGAGTCCCAGGAGGGACAATTAGAAAAGGGGAAGGAGCGGCCACAGCCGCAGGAGCAGGGGGAGGAGCCATCTGGGGCTCATGCCCGCTGCTCCAGTGGGGCCCCAGTGGTAGACCCTCCTCCCAGTGTTAGGAGGAGGGATGTTGTGGGTGTGGCTTGCTCCGGGGGGGCGGTGAATGGGAGGGACCCCGAGGGACCCCCCCTGGCAGGATTGGGCCGGGGGGTTCCCCCGGTTGATGTGTCGGCCGAGGGTGCTGGAGTGCCCTCTGAGGGTACCTCTGGTGAGGCGGCGGAGGGTGCTTCCAGCATTCAGGCTAGGGGGGCGTTAGATCAGGTCCAGGAGGCAGAGCTGCTTGGGGCGCTCAGGGAATCCAGGTCTTTTGCCCGGGTGGCAGGGACCAGCGTCCCTTTGGCCCCCCTGTACGACCGGTTTGGTGCCCAAAACTTCCGGGTTCCCCCCGCAGACCAGCTCCAGGGGGTGAACCCGTGGTCGAGGGGTACGGGGGGTCCGGAGAGGCGCAGGCGCAATGTTGTGCAGCTGCGGTGGGAGGGACCTGGACAGTGTCCCAGCAGGGGGCAGGTGGTAGATCTTCTGCTGAAGGGGGCCAACTTTAAGGTAGCCGACCTCTTCGCAGTGATCCATCCCACGGGCACCAAGGAGTTTGATGTGAGTTTTTCCTCCTTGGTGCTAATGGAGCTCTTCCTTACTGTGTATGAGCTCCTGAAGAGGTCGGAGCCTTGGAGGTCTTTTAAGGTGGTCCCCCTGTCCAGGCAGGAGGACATCAAGTCCCTGACCATTCTGGTCAGGAATGAATCCCTCCCACCTGAGGACATTGCCACCTGGTTGGGGAGGTATGGGCAGCTGCAGTCTCCCCTGCGCAAAAATCTGGATGAGCGCGGGGTCTGGACCGGGGCGTGGGCGGCCAGGATCCGTCTCAAGCGCCAGGGAACTGGTGTGACCCATGTCCCTGGCAGCGCTTTCATTGGGAGAGATAGGATCCTGGTCTTTTACCCAGGTCAGCCCCGTCGCTGTTTTAAGTGTGGGAGTCCCACCCATTTAAGTGCAGACTGCACAACACCCCGGTGCGTCAGGTGCAACAGGCCTGGGCACTCCTCGGAGACTTGTAGACTTATTGTCTGCAACCTCTGTGGGGTGTCCGGCCACCCATTCAGCCGCTGCCCCAAGGCTTTTAGGGGGCGTGTGGCTGATGGGGATGGGCCAGGCCCAGATGACGCACCGGAGGGGGTGGGTCTCCCACCTCAGGCACCCCAGGCGCCCCAGGCAGGCCCAGGTGAAGGGCCTGGGGCTGATGGCCCAGAGGGGCCTTTGCCGCAGCGGCAGAGGCGCAGGCGTGGTGGAGTGGGGGCCCCTGCTGGGAATGTGCCGGGTCCCCCGGGACTTGTTTCTGGGGGGCCGGGTGCACCGGCACCGGGCCCAGTGGGGGTGGGGGGCCCTCTGCGGGGGGCCGTACCCCTCCCCCTCTTTCCTCTGTGCCCCCTCCTCTCTCTACCCCCCTCTTTCCCCCTCCTCTTCTCCTTCTGTTCCCCCCTCCTCCTTTCCCCCCTCCCCTTCCCCCCTTTCCCCATCCCTCCCCTTCTTCCTCCCTTCCTCCTCCCCCTTCCCCTCGTTCCCCCCGTTCCTCTTCTCCTCTTCCCCCTTCCTCTCCACCTCCTTCCTCCCTCCGTCCCATCCTGGATCCTCTTTTGTATCCCCAGGATTCGGGGGAGGAGATGGAGGTGGCCGAGTCGTCGAGGGGCCTGCACAAGAGGCCCATGGGGGCCTCTAGCGGGCACTCCGGCGACGAGGTGGGCGGCCAGATCCAGGCGGGCTGGCTGCAGAGGAAGGTGAGGAAGAGGACGAGGAAGAAGGATCCTGGGGGGGGTTAGGGGACCCCGGGTTGTCCCTGATAGGGACCCTGGGGGGCCCCCCCGGTGATCCTAGGGAATATGTTCGGGGTCTTCACCGATTCGGAGGAGGACTCTGGGGTGTAGGTGAAAGTGCAGAGGAGAATGCAGGCCAAAATCACTAAGGATGGCGGTACCCTCTCCAATACGCGTTGCGACCATTAATGTCGCAAGTGTGCGTTCTGCGGCGGCTCGTTTCATGGCCTTCGATTTTCTCAGCCGAGTTGAACCTGACATTTTGTTTTTGCAAGAGACCTGGCTGGCATCGGTGGCAGAGATGCATCTAGCAAAGAGGGAGTGGAGATGTGGGCCCTCCCTCTGGTCTCTTGCGGCCGAGCCCTGCAGTGGAGTTGCAGTCCTTTTTAAGACTGGTCCGGTGGCTTGTCGACGAGTGATTGAGGTGGAGGTCGGTAGGTGCCTGGTGGTGGATACCGTCGTGGGGGGGCAATTCCTTAGGCTCATCAACTTTTATGGCCCTCAGACCAAGAGGGATAGGAAGAGCCTCCTCACGATGGTCAAGCCCTACTTGTTCACGTCCCAGCAGGTGGTCTTTGGTGGTGACTTTAACATGGTCACCAGATCAAAGGATCGGGCAGGCGCCTCAGGCCCCCTGGGATATGATAGTATCTTTCTGAATAGTGTAGTGAGTGAAGCCGGGTTGGTGGATGTGCATGTTCAGTGCCTCCCCAACCACACTGGGTTCACTTATGCCCGAGGTAGCAGTAGGAGTAGGTTAGATAGTTTTTTTTTAAAGGGGGACTCTTCCTTTGCGGCACCTGTGTTGCAGGCGATGGAGTTCTCCGATCACTGTATGGTTTCTGTGACTTTGAATGTGGCCGACACTCCTCAGAAGGGTCGGGGCCTCTGGCGTCTCAATGGATCGCTACTCGAGGACCTCGAGGTTAGGGAGGCCTATGAGATCTTTCTTGCGGATCAGGCCTCGCTCCTTGAGAGCGGCTGCTCCCGCCAGGAGTGGTGGGAAGTGGTGAAGAAGAGGTCGGAGGGCTTTTTCCGCAGGATCTCTAGGTACCGGGCGGCGTCCAAGTACCTGGCCTACCAGAAGTTGCGCAGGCAGTTAGACCGCCTGGTTTCTTCTGGGGGCCCTCAGGAGCAGATATCTGATCTGAAGCTTCAGATGAAGGGGTGTCAGTATGACCGTCTCGCCTCCCTGGTCCTTGAGAGGGATTACGGGAAGTTCTCCTCCCCGGATCCCTACAAGAGCTGTGGTGAGGCGGTGAGTTCGAAGGTCGTACATGGCCTGAGGGACGCTTCGGGATCCCTGGTCCGGTCCAGACCGGGTATCCTGGGTGTCATCGGGGACCATTTTTCAGACCTCCTCCGTAGGAAGCCTTTGGATATGGAGAAAGCCAGGGTGTTTCTTGATGAGACCCCGCTTTGCGCGGGGCCTGGTCTCCCAGACTCTCTGACAGCAGAGATCTCGGTTGAAGAAGTCGAGCAGGCCATCGACTCTTTGTCCCTGAAAAGGTCGCCGGGGCCCAATGGGCTCACGGCTGAATTTTATAAAACCTTCAAGAGCCTGTTGGCTCCTCATTTGGGGGAGGTTTTCAATGAATGTTTGGCTAATGGCCTGCTCCCTCCCTCAATGAGAAGGTCAGCTCTGATCCTGCTGTCAAAGGGTAAAGATCCGACTGTAATTGAGAACTGGCGCCCGATCGCCCTTCTCACTACAGATAGGAAGATATTGGCAAAAATACTCTTTTTACGTATGTCAGCAGTCGCTGACAAGATGCTTTCTGTCTCCCAGCACTGCGCAATTCCTGGTCGGGGCACCTTTAGTGCCGTCCTGAACGTCCGGGAGGCCGTGGAAAGGTGCAGGGCAACGGGGGATGGGCGGTATCTGCTGGCATTAGACCAGGCCAAGGCTTTTGACCGGGTGAGCCATGAGTACCTCTGGCTTCTTCTGAGAAAGTACGGTTTGCCGGAGCAATTTGTGAATTGGCTGAAAGTATTGTACAGAGGGGCGGTAAGCTTCCCTCTTGTCAACGGTTGGGTGGGTCCTGCCTTTGCTGTGGACTCTGGAGTCAGGCAGGGTTGCCCGTTGAGCCCCCTTCTCTACGTCTTTGCCGTCGATCCCTTTGTGAGAAGGCTCGACTGCGAGCGTTTGGGGGGGTTCCGGTGGAGCCTTGCACTGGTCTGGATCCGGCAGTGAGGGTGGTGGCCTACGCGGACGATGTCTCGGTGGTGGTGTCCAGCCGCGAGGAGGCTCTCTTTGTGGAGACGCAAATTGGGAGCTACTCCGAGGCATCTGGTTCGTTGGTCAATTGGGGCAAGAGCGAAGTTCTCTGGTTGGGGAGGGAAGGCGAGCAGTTCGCTCTTCCGGACGTGTTTCCCCAGCCCCAGCCAGAAGTGAAAATTCTTGGCATCCTATTTGGCCCGGGTGATTACCCCAAGCTAAATTGGGAGCGCAGACTGGTCGGTGCATCTCGGAAAGTGAATGCCTGGAAGGGCTGGAAGCTGTCACTGAGGGAAAGGGTGAGCTTGGTCAAAACGTACTTGCTGCCAGAATTCCTCTATGTCAGCTACGTCTGTATTTTGCCTGCATCTCTCTATGCCCGGATCTCTGGCCTGTTCTTCCTGCTGTTGTGGGGAAACAGGCTAAATCTGATCAAGAGGGAGGTCACGTACTGACAGAGGAGGCACGGTGGGCTGGATATGATCAATCCGGTGGTGTTTTTCATCACCATTTTTGTGAAATTCAACCTGCAGTCCATCTTTGTGGACCTACCTACTCGGTGGGAGCGCTCATGCAAGAACTGGCTCTTGCTGTTCCTGAGTAGGTGGGAGGATGGGGGACGGCCTGGTGATCTTCGTAGATCGCACGGGTATCTCCCGTCCTATGTCTCTCAAGTGTTGAAGGTACTGAGGCAGTGGCGGATAACTGCTCTCGAGGTGGGCTCTGTGGGTCGACGTGAGCTGTACTCAAGAGTCATGGCCTTGGACATTTTGAGGCCACTGTCTTTAAGGGACTGCCCGGAGAGAGTCCTCGAGAAGGGATTAGCCCTTCTGAATTCCCCAAGAATCCCAAGCAAGTTTTGGGATCTTGCGTGGAGGGCTTTCCACGGACACCTCTATGTCCGGGGAAACCTAAAATATAAGAACCTAGGGGACAGAGGTTGTCCTCGTGCAGAATGTGGGGGGGCATTGGAGACCATGGACCATTTTTTGGTCGAATGCCCCTTCAACATTGAGGTTCTTGAGGGGGCAGGGGAAGCCATTGGTTATCCCCGACTCTCATCCTTGACCTATTCTGAGGTGGTGTACGGCAACTTTAGGGTCCACAGAGGGTTTGAGTTGTCGTCACTTTATTTAGTCAGCTTAGTGGCTCTCTATTACACATGGCACGCTCTGTGTTTGGTGTCCACTAGGGGCAAAGTCCTGTCCACGCATGAGGTGGTGGGTGATATTTTTTCGGGAGCTGGTGAAGGTGAGGAGTCTTGAGAGGGGGAGGGTTGGGGCCAGTAGGAGTGCCCGGCTGTGGAGGGGTTTCTCCTTCCGGCCTCCCTGAGGCTCCAATCCTTCTTCCTTTTGGGGTGGTTCTTTCTGTCCTTTTCACCCCCTTTAGGTCTTTGGTTTCTTTTTTTTCTGAACAGTAGGGCTTTAGGCATTCTAGACCTTGCATTCTCGCCTGTCAGTAGCCGATGGGTGGTTGGTGTTAGGTAGTAGGTTTTGTATATATATTAGGGTGTGGTGTTAGTGTTGGGTTAATATGTAGTATTAGGGTTTGTGTGGTTTTTTTTTTTTTTTTTTGGGTGATGTCGGATGAGGATGGGTAAGGGTGGTGGTAAATATGTATTAGTTTTATGTGTCAGGATTTTGTTAATGTATACATTGTTTTCCTACTGTACATATTGTAAATATTGGTAGCAGTTTTTTCAAATATATAAAAATTTACAGCGGGCGGAGTGTGCCTCCTGATCATATTACACCTGAAGTTAGCCTGTATTGCTGCTTTTTCCTGGTGTGTTACACCAACAGGCATTTGCAGCACTTACAGCGGGCGGAGTGTGCCTCCTGATCATATTACACCTGAAGTTAGCCTGTATTGCTGCTTTTTCCTGGTGTGTTACACCAACAGGCATTTGCGGCACTTACAGCGGGCGGAGTGTGCCTCCTGATCATATTACACCTGAAGTTAGCCTGTATTGCTGCTTTTTCCTGGTGTGTTACACCAACAGGCATTTGCAGCACCTACAGCAGGCGTAGTGTGATTCCTGCAAAATATACTCCTGAAGCTAGGCCTTATTACTGGTTTTCCCATTTCCCTGCAGGCCATTAGAATGTCTGGAAGGCAAACAAGGAGAGGCAGACAGTCAGGAGCCAATAAAAGAGGGCAAGCAGGCTCTGTGTCTAGAGACAACAGTGCTGGTCGTGGACGCGGTGCATCGCCATCAGCACATGGCCATGGGACACGCTTGTCCTTCTTTTCGGCAGCTGGACGTTTTGAGCCGCATCATGCCGAAGACTTGGTAGAGTGGATGACCAAGCCCTCCTCATCCTCCTCATCCTCTCTCACCCAGGCTCAGGGTACTGGCAAAGCAGCTGCCAAAGCGTCCTCTTCCCTGGTATCAATGTCATCATCAGTCACTCCTTCCCTAGACCAACCAGGTCCTCCTGAGGAGTCCCCCGAACTGTTTGAGTACAGTGTTGGGTACATGCTCCAGGAGGATGCCCAGCGTTTCGAAGGGTCTGATGATGATACCCAGCTAGAGGAAGGCAGTAGCGTGAGAGCAGAGAGAGGGGATGCTCAAGAAGGACACCAATCTGGCAGTCATGTTCCAGCAGCTGCAGCATACTGCCAGATTGGCTCCAGTGATGAGGAGGGAGGGGATGATGAGGTCACTGACTCCACGTGGGTGCCTAATAGGAGAGAGGAGGAGGAGGAGGATGAGGAGGAGGCACATCTCCAACGAGGCAGGATGCCCTCGGGGGGCCAGCGTAAGGGCAGCACACCGACGGAATCACACCGCAGAGCTCCGCCTGTGCAGGGCGCTGCCTCTGCCCGTTATTCAAAAAGTTCTTTGGTGTGGGCCTTTTTTGAGTCGAGTGCATCAGATCGCACAGCTGCTGTTTGCAACATATGTCTCAAGCGTATATCGCGTGGCCAAAACATCACCCGCTTGGGCACCACATGCTTGACCAGACATATGTTGACCTGCCATGCAGTTCGTTGGCAAGCCTACCTTAAAGACCCACACCAAAGAACAAAGCGGACCTCTCCTTGCACCGCATCAGCTGGGATCTCCAACCCCACTATACCTTCAGTCCTCTCTGAAACCTGCACTGAGAGTAATGAAGGTGTAGAATTAGGTGTGTCACAGCCAAGTACTTGCGGGCACTCTGCTAGCAGTACACCGACGTCCGATTCTAGCAGGCAAATTTCCCTGCCCCAGCTGCTGGACCGTCGAAAGAAGTTCACTCCCAGCCATCCACATGCCCAGCGGTTGAATGCTAGCTTGGCTAAATTGCTAGCGCTTCAACTGCTGCCTTTTCAGTTGGTAGACTCGGCCCCCTTCCGTGAGTTTGTGCAATGTGCGGTTCCTCAGTGGCAGGTTCCCAAACGCCACTTTTTCTCACGGAAGGCGATTCCGGCTCTCTACCGGCATGTGGAAGGCAATGTCTTGGCCTCGCTGGACAGGGCGGTCAGCGGTAAGGTGCATATTACCACTGACTCATGGTCCAGCAGGCATGGACAGGGACGTTACCTTTCTTTCACGGCCCATTGGGTCACTCTTTTGGCAGCTGGGAAGGATGCAGGACAAGGTGCAGTAGTGTTGGAGGTTGTTCCACCACCACGCCTCCAAAATGCTACTACTGGTTGTGACACACATCTGTCCTCCACCCCCTCCTCTTCTTCTTCCTCCATGGCCTCTTCCTGTGCTTTGTCCTCGGAACCAGCGTTGCTCCGTAGGCGTTCAAGGGGCTACGCAAGTACGTAGGGAAAAAGATGCCATGCCGTGCTTGCGCTGGTGTGTTTGGGGGACAGGAGCCACACTGGGGCAGAGGTTCTGTCTGCTCTGCAGGGGCAGGCCGAGAGGTGGTTAACGCCACGCCAGCTTAAGCCAGGAATGGTAGTTTGCGACAATGGCACCAACCTCCTCTCCGCTCTCCGACAGGGACAACTGACCCATGTGCCCTGTGTGGCTCACGTCCTTAACCTGGTGGTGCAGCGGTTCTTGGGCAGGTACACGGGCTTACAGGATGTCCTCAGGCAGGCCAGGAAAGTCTGTGTGCATTTCCTCAGATCTTATAATGCCAGTGCTCGCCTGGCTGAGCTGCAAAAGGAGTTGAACCTGCCCAAGAACCGCCTTATATGTGACATGCCCACCAGGTGGAACTCAACGTTGGCCATGCTGCAGCGGCTGCACACGCAGCAGAGGGCCATCAATGAGTACCTGTGCGACTACGGCACCAGGACAGGGTCAGGGGAGCTTGGTTTTTTTTCACCACGCCAGTGGGGCATGATCAGGGATGCATGCACTGTCCTGGCACCATTTGAGGAAGCCACGAGGATGGTGAGCAGTGACAGTGCATGCATCAGTGACACTGTACCTCTTGTCCACCTGTTGGAACATACGCTGCGTGGAATAATGGACAGGGCACTTGAGGCAGAACAGAGGCAGGAAGAGGAGGACTTCCTTGCCTCTCAAGGCCCCCTTTACCCAGACAGTGTTCCTTCTGTCCCACCCATCGCACAGGAAGAAGAGGAGGAGGAGGAGGAGGATTGTGTCAGCATGGAGGTGGAGCCTGGCACTCAGCATCATCAGCAGCAGTCTTTTAGGGATGATTTACAGTCCCAAGAAACCAGTGGACTTGTACGTGGCTGGGAGGAAGTGGCTGCGGATCATGTCGTCCTTAGTGACCCAGAGGACTCCGGACCGAATGCCTCAGCTAACCTACGCTGCATGGCCTCCCTGATCCTGCAAAGTCTGCGGAAGGATCCTCGTATTCTTCGGATCAAGGAGAGGGACCATTACTGGCTGGCCACTCTCCTTGATCCACGGTACAAGGGTAAGGTTGCGGACCTTATCTTACCATCGCAGAGGGAGCAGAGGATGAGACAACTCCGGGAGGCCTTGCAGAAAGGTCTGTGCAACGGGTTCCCAGAGACTGGGAGGTTACAAACTCCTGGTCCTGGACAACGAGTTGCTGAGGCTTCGGTCAGTCAAAGAAGGAGCGGTGGGGAAGGTGGCCATCTGACCGATGCGTTCAGACAATTCTTTAGTCCGGAGCCCCAAGGTATGATCGGTTACAGCAACCATCGCCAGCGTCTGATATACATGGTGCAGGAATACCTAGGGGCAAGGTCAGACTTGGACACCTTCCCCACCGAAAATCCTCTGGCTTACTGGGTCTTGAGGATGGATCACTGGCCAGAGCTTGCACAGTATGCAATTGAGCTACTGGCCTGTCCTGCATCCAGCGTTCTTTCAGAACGCACATTCAGTGCTGCTGGACGATTTGTCACGGATCACAGGGTGCGCCTGTCCACCGACTCTGTTGATCGACTGACCTTCATAAAGATGAACCAGTCTTGGATCACCACCAGCTACCAAACACCTGAAGCTGATATAACAGACTAATTTATTTTCAAATGTCACATCCCTTCAAGACTGATGCTGATGCTGAGAGACTGTCCTGTTATGTTGACTGACTATCCTCCTCCTCCTCAATGATCCGATTGATGATGATAGCTTGGAAGAACATTTTTGTTTCTGGGTGCCGCCACCAGTGGTTCAGGCCCAATTTTTCAGCCCCTGTTTAACAGGGGCATGTAATTACAATTTTTTATGCAATGCTTTGCAGCATGGCTCATTCCTGCACTCCAACTAGAGTATCTGGGAGAGGTTGCAGGGTCGTGGCACCAGCACCAGTGGCTAAGGCCCAATTTTTCAGCCCCTGTTTAACAGGGGCGTGTAATTACAATTTTTGATGCAATACTTTGCAACAGGGCTCATTGCTGTGCTCCAAGTACAGTATCTGTGAGGGGTTGCAGTGTTGTGGCACCAGTGCCTAAGGCCCAATTTTTCTGCCCCTGTTTAACAGGGGCATGTAATTACAATTCTTGATCTAATAATTCACAGCAGGGCCCATTCCTGCGCCCACCAAGAGTAACTGTGAGGCCTTACAGTGTTGTGTCAACACCACCACCACCAACAACACCAAAGGCCCAATTTTTCAGCCCCTGTTCAACAGGGGCATGCAATTACAATTCTTGATCTAATAATTCACAGCAGGGCCCATTCATGCGCCCACCAAGAGTAACTGTGAGGGCTCACAGTGTTGTGGCAACACCAACATGTAAGGGGCAAATTTCAGCTGAGTATATACGGCAGGCCCCTACTTTCAAACATCCAACTTACAAACGACTCCTCCTTGCAAACGGAAGGATACAACAGGAAGTGAGAGGAAATCTACCCCTAGGAAGGCAAATTCTCTCCTGTAAGAGTTAATATGGGGAAAAAAGTGTCTCCTCTCCACTGATGCTTTATCACCAATTCTTGTTTCAATAAAAACCCAAAATTTTCAAAAAACATTTGTCATTAGGACGGAAAGTGAGGTGAACTGTTCTGAACAGGTGCACACTGCACAGACAGCAAAACAAATGTTACAGGGGTGATAACCCTTCCCTATGTTTTCCAAAAAGCTTAAAAATAGATTTCTTGGCTGGAGCTACACTTAAACAATGTACCTGTTCAAAATTACAAACAGATTCTACATAAGAACAAACCTACAGTCCCTGTCTTGTATGCACCGCCTGTATACGGCTGTTCAGAGAATATATATGGCCTTTTTTATTTTGTGTGCGGGGTTCCCCTTAATATCCATACAAGGCCCAAAGGGGCTGGTAATGGGCTGGGGTAGGGGGGGGGGTGATGGGGTAGCTATGCCATTTTTCTTAAAGATTTTCATCCATATTACCGGGACCAGACATTACATTAAAGCCGCAAGCAGTTTTAAATGGCTTTTTTTCCTTTAGAAATGTAATTTTGTGCAGGGACAGTTCTAAACACGGGAAACACGTGGCACTTCACAGGCATACTTTAGACACCCCCCAGGTACGATATTTAAAGGAATATTTGACTTTTTTTTTTTCACTTTATGCATCATTAAAATGACTGCTGCCGAAAAACGGCTGTTTTTAAAACTTTTTTTTGGATTGATACATGTCCCCTGGTGCAGAACCCGGGTTCCCAAACCCTTTTTAGAACAATAACATGCATAATAGTCATTATAATTAGCACTTTAGATTTCGAACGTTCGCATCCATTGTATTTAATAGGGTTCGAAAGTTCGTGCAAACTTTTGGTCCGTTCGCGGGTTCTGGTGCGAACCGAACCCGGGGGTGTTCGGCTCATCACTACTGTTCACATAGGTCTCTGTATTGAATTAATATTTGTGTTCATTCATAATTAAGAGAACCCTTACACCAAGGTATTGTGTCTACTAGACCAGCTTGAGATAAAGGGAGTAGGATATGGGAGTGTTTTCATTATAGATCAAAGTTGGTATACTTATGTATCTTGTGTTTTGATACTACAGTAAACATATTTGAACTGTTTCTTTAAAGTTGTGTGAGTCTCTATTCATTACCACAGTAGGTGACAGGATGGAATGGAACCCAATGTGTCAGAGGTAAGAGAGGATTTGCAGAGTCGAGGTAATCAGTGGGGTACAGAGTCTATTAGCAGCCCTTGCGGGGGTACCGCTACATCAGCACCACTTCCCTGACAGCAGCTCAACTTCACACACACTATCAGTTCCCTCTCTGCTTTGCACATAGGAGTTTCTGGCTGTCAGCAGTCCTGAATGCAGCACTCCGGATTCCACTCAGGCCACCGATATGCAGCAGTAATAGTGCATACTAGACAGCGATGTGCACTCTCCAGTCTCCCTCACAGCAAGGGGAAGCTGTGTCTTATACAGCCTGGCAAAATGCAGCTCTTTCCCCTCCTCCCAGCAATTTCCTCTGAGATTGTAGTTCAAAAGCTCTTGATTACACAGCAGAATATCTCCTCTGGACTATAGTTCCAACAGTGCATTGCTGCCTGATTCTGCTTATTGAGCTTTTTCTGCTCAGCAGCTCCCTCCTTTTTCTGAAATAGCATCTATCTAATCTGTAATGAAACATGTAATGATGTACAGCAACTAAACAGTGCACTTGTAAAACAAAAAACAAAACAAAAAAAACTATGAAAACTATAAGAGTCTACCTGAAAAATACTATTCTCTTTTGTCAAAAATGAATACAGGTAACTCAGGAGCACATTGTTTCGAATGACACTTCCTTTGCCCAAAAGACTGACCTAGGTTGGGTAGTATCTGGAACCCATTGCAAATGCAAAGCTCAAGCCTCAGATAATGTGTGCTCCAATTAAACTATCATACAAGGTAGTCAGGGTTACATTAGAGAACCACTTTGTAAAAGTCTTTGTGAGACAACACTTCAGACTACCATTAACAAAAGCATGCCTACATCGTTTTGGTGATTATAGTTCAGTGATACTGACATCCAACACCATTGCAATTGCACATAATGCAACTGGAATCCAGTTAGCAGTTAACAACCAAAAGAATCTTGACAGAATCTTCTGTCCCAGTAACCTCCACACATCGATATGAGACTAATATGTAACAAAAAACGGACAAACCTTCGTCCGAAAATTTGATCGTGTATACGAGGCTTAAGAAAGACAGGGTGGAGTTGATTTACTAAAGCTAGAGAGTGCAAAATTTGCGGCAGCTGTGCTTGGTAGCCAATCAGCTTCTAACTTCAGCTTGTTCAATTAAGCCTGGAAGCTGATTAGTTACTATGCAGAGCTGCACCAGATTTTGCACTCTCCAGTTTTAGTAAATCAACCCCAGTATCAGATCCTTTGTGTTGTTAAGCCACAACAAACTGCACTGGATTCTTCTCTGAGTCTTAAGTGAGTTGGCTACTGCCTGTGGATTCTGTCAGGTAAGCAAGTTGCCATACTGTCCGTACAGTCTTGATTTCTGGAAGGTATGTCAATTGCACAAAGTGGCATTTGTAACAGAACATGTACTTTGTGCTGCAACATGTTGTTGACACACATTATGGTGCTTTTTTTTTACTTTCGCAATCAATTTTTATGTACTACAGTGTGTCCTGGAGTGCTACAGCCAGCGAAAATGTGTTGTACAGCACAAAACGCAACTACTTTTTCAACACACACCAACTTGTACGCTGGAGTTAACAAGCGTTAGGACATACGGCAAATAACCTTGTTCTTGTGTTGGGACTGCACTGGGCAACACAGCCCAATGCTGCTGGTGTGAATGAGCCCTTAAGCCTCGTACACATGGTACGATTGTTGGACGACCGAGCTTCTGATTTTTGTCAAAAGGGCGTGTGCCAGTATCTTGTCTTGCATACTAACGGTACGCAAATTGTCGTTTGACAAACACGAAAGTAGTGATGTACTATGATTGTATAAAGAGGAAGTTCATTTCTCAAGCACCAACCTTTTGCTCCCTTCTGCTAATTTCATGTTAGTAGAAGTTTGGTGAATGTTGATTCGCGATTTTCAGATCATACAAAAAAATGCCTTTTAAAATATGTTTGGCATAACTACATGCAAAGCAGCTTCATGATTATCCCATTAAAGAAGATGACAATTCATTAAACTCTTCCCAGTCATTTCTTGGTTCCGCGTAAGCGTGTTTGTACTTTCGACTTTTGTGTGACGGATTTGTGTACTGACCAGATGAAAATCAGACGTGGACCCATCATCCAATGAAATGTTACTAGTCTGTCATTCAACATTTGTTGGTTGAAAATTGGAAAACAATTGTCTAAAGGAGCTTACTAACGGTAAGAATTTAGGACAACGGTCTGTCAAACGACAATCCCCTTCTGATTTTCGTAGCATGTGTACGAGGCTTTAGGCAGCATTTTTATTTTTGAATAGAATGGATAGGTTTACTTTAAGACCCCTTTCAAACCAGAGTGCAGCTAAAACAGCGCTAAAGCGCTGGTCATTTATTTTCGTGCTTTAGCTTTTTCAGGCGCAAGCGGGTCCGGTTTTTAAGGTCACGTGATAACGTGACCTGAAAAAACACAATAAAAAGACCTATTTGCGGTGCTTTCGAAGTGTTTTTCAGGCGCTTTGGAAGCGCTGCCCATTCATTGCAATGGGTAGGGGCGTTTTGGGAGCGCTTTTTACAGCGCTCCCAACCTGCCCAAAAGATGCTGCTTGCAGGACTTTTTGTAACGTCCCGCAAGCGCACCGCTCCAGTGTGAAAAGACCCATTGCAATGAATGGGAGGCAGTTTTCAGGCACTTTTCAGAGGCTATTCCTGGCGCTAAAACGCCTGAAAACCACCTCAGTGTGAAAGTGGTCTAAGGTTCATTCAAGCCGACTAATGTGCCAGTGTTATAATTTGGGTGACTACTAAAGAGAAAATGAACTTGCCAAAACAAAAAAACTGCTAATAGGTAGAGTATTATGGTAAAAAGGACTTTATATGTCCCCTTTTCCCCAAAAAACTATTTTCCGTCCTGTCTGCTAGCAATTTTTCTTTAATGCACACTGTTTTGTAGTGCTTGCCCAGTGTAGTGTATAGCTAAGTGTCAAGACACGGCAACTCCCATGTGCAGCATAGAAGTTGCATTATCAATGGCTGAAGAAGGCACATTCTGGGTACAGAAGAAGTATTAGGGAAGATGGTGTGACTGAGAGTGTAGAGCTGTAATCATTGGAGGAGACAGAGGCAAGTTTGCCATAATTATTTACAACGTAAGTAAGCCAAGGCTACTTATACCTTTTATTGCGTGTTGTACTCTTGCACCCCCTCTCAATTCAGTTCCGCTTTCAAGCTGCAGCACAAAAAAAAAAAAAAAAATTGTAACTCTTTAATGTTGTGCCAGTTTATCACCCACCTCATCACACACTAGAATCCTTATTTAAAGAAAGGGAGTTTATGTTTAAGACCCAATTTACCAACTGCTGTGTATAATTGTGGTCACTCAGATGGATAATTTGATATCACAAAGAGGGCTAGACTGGTTTAAACTTCTGTGTGGGTCTGGTGACAACAGCTGAACGGTGATAATGTTAAAGTGCATGTTTGTATGTTTTGGATAGCGTAGGTAGGAAAGCATTAGAACATCTATCACATTTTATTGCTTTCTGTCCCTGTTAGGTAGGATCACTGTCTCTATCTGATCCAGTTACCATTTTTAGGCAGGCAGGTGCCTAGGGGGTGCGACAACAGCATGGTCTGGTACTGGTTAAAGAGTTTATAATGACTTTTGCTAACAGGTTGCCCAGGAGCCAGGGAAGGGTTAGCTGTTGTTGGCTAGTGGGAACTCATAGCACTGCCCCTTGTGGAGGGCTATAAATTCAAGGAAAGGCAACTCTGGTGGGCTCTTAGATGGGAAAGTTCAAGGAGGAATGCTGCAATATGTGATCCTGGTCTGAGCATGTGGCCTCCCCTTTTTGGTACCCAATAGGGGTTCCCGGAAGTGGACTCACCTCAAGTGGACTTTTGCTATAAGGACACTGACATTACATAAAGGTTTGAGCTGGTCAGTCTGAGTTGGGAGGAGTGGGATAATGTTAAGGAACCCTGAGAGGCTGCTCTATTTGACTGTAAACTTGCACAACTTTCAGTAATAGTTCTAGTTTTATACAAAAGAGTGCCTGACCTGAAGTTCTTGGGAAAAGGGGTACATGCAAGGTGTACAAAATAGCAGGGCTTATATGGAGATGACGTAGAGGCCGACAAGGAGTACTACAAAGGGTTAAAAAGTGGTGAAGTAGACGCCATATTGCCGCTGTCATAAGTAACTAGAGGAGTGTTGGGTGCTAAGGCAGCTAGCCAGCAGAAGATCATTATGACTTGGCATAGAGAGCTCTGGTAGTAAGGGGGTTTGTGAGCTTGCTTAACCTCTTCCCTAGTGACCAGTGCCCCATACATGGCACTGACGTCACGGCACAGAGCCCCTAGTGTCTACTGTAGACTGTATATTAGGGAAGAGTGGAGGGGGAGAGAGGATCCTTGGAAGTGAAGAAATTGGAGTACATGCAGAGAGTTCATTGCTAAATATCAATGTGAAGTCTTGGATGGTCACTAGGAAAGAGGTGACATGATGGCTTAGCTGGAGGAGTGGGATACAGACCCTGCGTTATTGTCTCAAAAGTGCTGCAGTGAGTGGGAGAGGTCTAAGTACAGTTCAAAAAGTGTGAATCCCCGGGGATTGCATTGTACACAAAGAGTTAATTGTACAAATTGTTTGCTCGCTTTTAAGTTAGCAGTTCCACCTTAATGCCGAATTCAGATGACTGCTGTCTCCGCCCGACCATGCAGGCATTAGCGAGTGCTGCTCACAATGACAAAAAGTGTCCCTAGAACAGAAGATGAGGGTAAATCTTTCAAAGGGGTACAACCATCTAACAGGAGAACTCCCTTCACTGTTTCATATCAAGGACAGGTAGTAAAGAAAAATCTTCCCAACAGAACACAGACAATATAAACTTACAGGGATGTTACAGTTTTTATTTGATCACCATTAGCAGCATAGAACACTTCCAAGCAAGAATAGAGAAAAAAAATCTGACAAAACGAATAAATTTATGAAAATGTACTGTAAGTTAAAAATGAACTCCAGGCAGACATAAAAGACAAATTAAAGCCCTAATCTGGGCAAAATTTGACCCCCTCTATCCACTTTATTCCACCCCTCTCCAACCCACACTTTAAGGTTTTCTTCTTTTCTTACCTGCTGGAGATTATGAGAAATTTTCACTCACCTAAGTCTACAGGTCCCTCTCCACCATTATTTTTGGGTGTGGGGGACTGCTGATCCAGTGTTCAAACCACTGTCTCCCTACAGTGTTAAATAGACTATGCCTGAACCAAAATGGCTACCAGAGTCACATGGGGCAGCAGAATCCAACCAGATAGCCTCCCCAGTGACCTAGGAAACCATGGAGGAACCATGTTCCTCTTGACTTCCTTTCCGTCTGCAATATTGCTGCTACTGAGCGCCACCTGCAGTGGAAAAAGACTGCACCTGCATACACACTGTCCAGTCACAGGCTGGGAGTGGGAAGAGAGCTTTAAGTGAAGAGGCGCATGGGTGGAGCCTGACTGAGCAGACATGCCAGCTTAGAGCTTTGCTTCTGAAGGGATGTTTCTGCCGTATTATACCGTGTCCCGGCTCAGCTTCACCTGGTAAATATTGGTACTCAGTCTGCTAATAACCCGTGCCACTTAATGTAATGGTTCTTGGGAGTTCTCATCTGAAAATAAAGCCAAAAAACAACAAAGCAGCACTGCCTTAGGCCACTTTCACACTGAGGCGCTTCTAAACTGCCAGTAAAAACACTGAGCGCTTTTGAAGAGCTTTTCAGGCGCTTTTGAAGAGCTTTCCATTCATTTCAATGGATAGGGGAGTTTTTCACAGCTCCGCCAGCACACTGCCCCAGTGTGAAAGTATTCATTGATTTTAATGGAAATACGGTTTTGTGAGCTTTTTAGGCGCTGTTTTTAGCGTGAAAGCGCCTGAAAAGCGCCTCAGTGTGAAAGTGGTCTCAGGCTTCAGTCAGAATGGCACTAGCTGCATCCCCTCCCCCTGGTACCTCACACTCAGTGAAATCCTCTCAGCGCTCTAAAGTATCTGTGGCAACACGAGAAATATGACTCCGATTTATCTATACAAACTTCACAAATGACATCTTTTACAGACCCTGCTCATTCTTTTGTTCTGAGGCAATTTGAAAAAATGCTTCACAAAGCCCTTAAACAGACCTCCGATCATATAACAAACAGTCAGACTAGGGAAATCAGAGAACTGGGCAAACACACTGCAAATCTTGAACTGCGGGTTGATGAACTTGAAAATAACACCCAGGCTTATGCAGCTGAATTTAAAAACCTCAAAGAGGAAAATGTAGTTCTTCAATCTCGTTTAGAAGATTACACATGAAATACCTGAATCTGTCACTGATTTGCAAGCCACTATACTATCCCTATTTAACCACTTCAATACAGGGCACTTATACACCTTCCTGCCCAGACCAATTTTCAGCTTTCAGCGCTGTCACACTTTGAATGACAATTGCACGGTCATGCTACAATGTACTCAAACAAAATTTTTATCATTTTGTTCCCACAAATAGAGCTTCTTTTGGTAGTATTTGATCACCTCTGGGATTTTTATTTTCTGCTAAACAAATAAAAAAATGATTAAAAAAATTTTTTTTTGTTTGTTTCTGTTACAAAACTTTGTAAATAAGTACGTTTTCTCCTTCACTGACCAGCATGGATGGGGCTGCACTGAAGGGCACTTATAAGGCAGCACTGATGGGCACCGATCAGGTGGCACCAATGAGGTGGCACTGATGAGGTGGCACTGATGGTCACTGATGATGGGCACTAATATGCGGCACTGATGGGCACGAAAAGGCGGCACTAATGGGCACTTATAGGTGGCACTGATATACAGCACTGATGAGCACACATAGGTGGCACTGATGGGCACACATAGGTGGCACTGAAAGGTGGCACTGATGGGTACTGATAGGTGCCACTGATGTGCACATATGGGCACTGATAGGTGGCATGGATGGGCACTAATAGGTGGTACTGATGTACACTGATGGATGGTACTGATGGGCATCACTGATTGGCAGGCATTATTGTTTGGCACTGTCAGAGACTCTTTTTTCCCATAATCAGAGTTGCGGAGTGTCAGACTGACACGCCACATCACCGATTGCCGTGCTGTGCCCCCCCACGGGCGCGCGCCGGCTAGTAATCCTGATCACATCATATGACATCCGATCAGAATAACAGAACCACTTTGCCGCCGTCATTTTGCTATATGGCGGGCGGCAAGCCGTTAACCACTTAAGGACCGGACCATTACGCAGCTTAATGACCAGAGGTGTTTTCACAATTTGGCACTGCGCTGCTTTAACTGGAAATTGTGCGGACATGCAATGTTGTACCCAAACAAAATTTGCGTCCTTTTCTTCCCACAAATAGAGCTTTCTTGTAATGGTATTTGATTGCCTCTGCAATTTTTATTTTTTGCGATATAAACGGAAAAAGACCGAAAATTTTGAAAAAAAAACATATTTTCTACTTTTTGTTATAAGAAAAATCGAATAAACAAAATTTTAGTCATACATTTAGGCCAAAATGTATTCAGCCACATGTCTTTAGTAAAAAAAATGTCAATAAGCGTATATTTATTTGTTTGCGCAAAAGTTATAGCGTCTACAAACTAGGGTACATTTACACAACTTTTAATATATGACTGCCTATCTCATTTCTTGAGGTGCTAAAATGGCAGGGCAGTACAAACCCCCCCAAATGACCCCATTTTGGAAATAAGACACCCCAAGGAAATTGCTGAGAGTCATGTTGAGCCCATTGAATATTTTTTTTTTGTCCCAAGTGATTGAATAATGACAAAAAAAAAAAAAATACAAAAAGTTATCACTAAATGATATATTGCTCACACATGCCATGGTTATATGTGGAATTGCACCCCAGAATTCATTTTGCTGCTTCTCCCGAGTACGGGGATACCACATGTGTGGGACTTTTTGGGAGCCTAGCCGCGTACGGGACCCCAAAAACCAATCACCGCCTTCAGGATTTCTAAGGGTGTAAATTTTGGATTTCACTCCTCACTACCTATCACAGTTTCGGAGGCTATAAAATGCCAAAATAGCACAAAACTACCCCAAATAACCCCATTTAAGAAAGTAGACAGCCCGAGCTATTTGCTGAGAGGCATGTTGAGTCCATGGAATATTTTATATTTTGCCACAAGTTGCGGGAATATGACAAACTTTTTATTTTTTTGCACAAAGTTGTCACTAAATTATATATTGCTCACACATGCCATGGGCATATGTGAAATGACACCCCAAAATACATTCTTCCGCTTCTCCTGAGTACGGGGATACCACATGTGTGAGACTTTTTGAGAGCCTAGCCGCGTATGGGACCGGAAAAACCAAGCACCGCCTTCAAGATTCTTAAGGGCATACATTTTTAATTTCCCTCCTCACTGCCTATCACTACCTATCACAGTTTTGAAGGCCATAAAATGCCAAGATGGCACAAAACCCCCACAAATGACCCCATTTTGGAAAGTAGACACCCCAAGCTAATTGCTGAGAGGCATCTTGAGCCCATTGAATATTTTCTTTTTTTGTCCCAAGTGATTGAATAATGACAAAAAAAAAAAAATGTACAAAAAGTTGTCACTAAATGATATATTGCTCACACATGCCATGGTAATATGTGGAATTGCACCCCAAAATACATTTGGCTGCTTCTCCTGAGTACGGGGATACCACATGTGTGGGACTTTTTGAGAGCCTAGCCGCGTACGGGACCCCGAAAACCAAGCACCGCCTTCAAGATTTCTAAGGGCGCAAATTTTTGATTTCACTCCTCACTACCTATCACAGTTTTGAAGGCCATAAAATGCCAAAATAGCACAATACCCACCCAAATGACCCCATTTTGGAAAGTAGACCAGCCAAGCTATTTGCTGAGAGGCATGTTGAGTCCATGGAATATTTTATATTTTGCCACAAGTTGCGGGAATATGACAAACTTTTTTTTTTTTTGCACAAAGTTGTCACTAAATGATATATTGCAGTGATGGCGAACCTTGGCACCCCAGATGTTTTGGAACTACATTTCCCATGATGCTCAACTACACTGCAGAGTGCATCATGGGAAATGTAGTTCCAAAACATCTGGGGTGCCAAGGTTCGCCATCACTGATATATTGCTCACACATGCCATGGGCATATGGGAAATTACACCCCAAAATACATTCTGCTGCTTCTCCTGAGTACGGCCTTTAAAAGCCTTTACAGGTTACCACATTAGATTTACAGAGGAGGTCTACTGCTAAAATGACTGCCCTCGATCTGACCTTCGCGGTGATACCTCACATGCATGGTGCAATTGCTGTTTACATATGACGCTAGACCGACGCTTGCGTTCGCCTTTGCGCAAGAGCAGGGGGGACAGGGGTGCTATTTTTTTTTTTATTATTATTTATTTTGCTTTTTTATTTAATTTTTAAACAGTTCCTTACATATTTATTTTTTTAACCATTTTTATTGTTATCTCAGGGAATGTAAATATCCTCTATGATAGCAATAGGTAGTGACAGGTACTCTTTTTTTGAAAAAAATTGGGGGTTTAGACCCTAGATCTTTCCTCTGCCCTCAAAGCATCTGACCACACCAAGATCGGTGTGATAAAATGCTTTCCCAATTTCCCAATGGCGCTGTTTATATCCGGGGGGGGGACATTACCTCCCACTGCTTGTAAAAGCAGTCTAGAGGCTAATTAGCCGTTATAGTTGCTTTTACATGAAAGCCGACCGCTGGCTGAAAAGAATGATACCAAGATGATACCTAAACCCACAGGCATCATTCTGGTATAACCATTCAAAGTCCAGCAACATACCAGTACGTTGCTGGTCCTTGTTGAACATGTATTGTAATCTTTTTTTTCATGCAGCCTGTTGGCTGCATGAAAAAAAGAGATTGATCGGTGGGTATGCCCACCATTAGAATACCTCCCTTCATCCACCCACGTGCACCATTTATATATGCCGAAGCATGGGGGCATCCTCCCGCAAAAAAGTTATGCCGCGTACACACGGTCGGACTTTTCCACGGGCAAGCCTCCGTCAGAATTTCGACCGTATGTACGCAGCATAAAAGGTAATGCCGCGTACATACGGTCAGACTTTTCCACGGGCAAGCCTCCATTGGAATTTTGACCGTATGTACGCGGCATTAGGAGCAAAATCGCTCCTCCGCCCCTGCTGCCCCCATGCTTCGGCATATATGCTCTTTTTTTTTACTGTGGTGGTGAAATCACCTCCTACAGCGTTGGAGTCACGGCTTTATGTATCGTGGAAGCAAACGCTGTTGCTGTCAAGATAAATAAATCCGTGCTGCAACTGAATGGCGTACCTGCTAAGCAAATGATGGTTAACATTAAAACAAAGTAACATTACAGTATAACGGTAAGACCTTACCATAACATACCTGCAAAGCAAATACCAAAAAAAAAACTAGTAAAAAATAAAACATTTTTTTAAACGCAACCTGTGCCTAAAATATATATATGCCGAAGCATGGGGGCATCCTCCCACAAAAAAATTATGCCGCGTACACACGGTCGGACTTTTCCACGGACAAGCCTCTGTCGGAATTTCAACCGTATGTACGCGGCATAAAAGGTTATGCCGCGTACATACGGTCAGACTTTTCCACGGGCAAGCCTCCGACGGAATTTTGACCGTATGTACGCAGCATTAGGAGCAAAATCGCTCCTCCGCCCCTGCTGCCCCCATGCTTCGGCATATATGCTCTTTTTTTTTACTGTGGTGGTGAAATCACCTCCTACAGCGTTGGAGTCATGGCTTTATGTATCGTGGGAGCAAACGCTGTTGCTGTCAAGATAAATAAATCTGCGCTGCAACTTAATGGCGTACCTGCTAAGCAAATGATGGTTAACATTAAAACAAAGTAACATTACAATATAACAGTAAGACCTTACCATACCATACCTGCAAAGCAAATACCAAAAAAAAACCTAGTAAAAAATAAAACATTTTTTAAACGCAACCTGTGCCTAAAATATATATATGCCGAAGCATGGGGGCATCCTCCCACAAAAAAATTATGCCGCGTACACACGGTCGGACTTTTCCACGGACAAGCCTCTGTCGGAATTTCAACCGTATGTACGCGGCATAAAAGGTTATGCCGCGTACATACGGTCAGACTTTTCCACGGGCAAGCCTCCGACGGAATTTTGACCGTATGTACGCAGCATTAGGAGCAAAATCGCTCCTCCGCCCCTGCTGCCCCCATGCTTCGGCATATATGCTCTTTTTTTTTACTGTGGTGGTGAAATCACCTCCTACAGCGTTGGAGTCATGGCTTTATGTATCGTGGGAGCAAACGCTGTTGCTGTCAAGATAAATAAATCTGCGCTGCAACTTAATGGCGTACCTGCTAAGCAAATGATGGTTAACATTAAAACAAAGTAACATTACAATATAACAGTAAGACCTTACCATACCATACCTGCAAAGCAAATACCAAAAAAAAACCTAGTAAAAAATAAAACATTTTTTTAACGCAACCTGTGCCTAAAATATATATATGCCGAAGCATGGGGGCATCCTCCCGCAAAAAAGTTATGCCGCGTACACACGGTCGGACTTTCCCACGGGCAAGCCTCCGTCGGAATTTCGACCGTATGTACGCGGCATAAAAGGTTATGCTGCGTACATATGGTCAGACTTTTCCACGGGCAAGCCTCCGTCGGAATTTTGACCGTATGTACGCGGCATTAGGAGCAAAATCGCTCCTCCGCCTCTGCTGCCCCCATGCTTCGGCATATATGCTCCTTTTTTTTACTGTGGTGGTGAAATCACCTCCTACAGCGTTGGAGTCATGGCTTTATGTATCGTGGGAGCAAACGCTGTTGCTGTCAAGATAAATAAATCCGCGCTGCAACTTAATGGCGTACCTGCTAAGCAAATGATGGTTAACATTAAAACAAAGTAACATCACAATATAACAGTAAGACCTTACCATACCATACCTGCAAAGCAAATACCAAAAAAAAACCTAGTAAAAAATAAAACATTTTTTTAACGCAACCTGTGCCTAAAATATATATATGCCGAAGCATGGGGGCATCCTCCCGCAAAAAAGTTATGCCGCGTACACACGGTCGGACTTTTCCACGGGCAAGCCTCCGTCGGAATTTCGACCGTATGTACGCGGCATAAAAGGTTATGCCGCGTACATATGGTCAGACTTTTCCACGGGCAAGCCTCCGTTGGAATTTTGACCGTATGTACGCGGCATTAGGAGCAAAATCGCTCCTCCGCCCCTGCTGCCCCCATGCTTCGGCATATATGCTCTTTTTTGCAAAATGTTACCCAAAAATGCAACACTTGGAAGACCCTGCCGCTGACTCCAGGAGGTAGGATTAATTTGATAAAGATGTCCTTCCTCCCTAAATTCCTTTACGCGTTTAGGCACACCCCTGTTAGCATACCTAATTCCTTTTTGCTAAACTAGATCAGGCGATCGTGACATTTGTGTGGCAGGGTACGGTCCCCAGAGTGGCTAGATCCACGCTCCAGCTCCCATTGTTGGGAGGGGGCCTGGCGCTACCCAACTTATATTAGTGGGCGGCAGTCCTGGTTTCTGTGAGGTGGTGGTTCATGCAGGACTGATCCAACCCCTCTGTGAATCTTGAGGCAGCAATACTGGGCTCATATGCAGAACTTAGCAATTTAGTGTACCGAGGACCTCCTTCTAGCATACATATTACCACCCCTATGAGAGCAACCGTCGAGTGTGGAGACGAGTTTTGGGGTCCCTGATGAAGCCCTAGACCTATTCTCCCTATAATCCCCTTTGGGGCAACCTGGAGCTGCCCCATTTGCGGACCGTGCCGGACCCACAGGTGTGGGCCAGGTACGAGGTAAAGACCCTCCATGACGTTATGCCTGGGGGCCGTCTCCTCTCCTTCCGGGACCTGAAGAACAAATTCTCACTCCCTTCATGGATGTATTTTAGATTTATGCAGCTTCGACATGCACTTAGGGCTCAGTTCCCGGAGCCGATCACCTTAGCCCCACACTTGGTTGAGCGACTTTTTTTTCTGATATATTATCTCCTATTCTAACTGAGGCCTTCAATACGTTATTGAGGGGACACTATTTTCGTTCAGAATCCTTAATGGCCATAATTTCCATGCTTCCCAAATCTTAATCTGATACAACCTCTTGGACAAATGACCATCTTATTTGCTTCTTAATATTGACATTAAACTTTTAGCTAAAATACTTGCGATCCCCTTTAATCAAGTTATAGGCAAACTTGTTCATCAAGATCAAGTTGGGTTTATTCCCTTGTGCCAAGCAAGTGATAATATTTGTAGAGCTTCTTTACTCGCCATGTTGCTAAATCCAGACGTCTACCTGCGTGTTTTTTATCACTCGATATAAGAAAAGCATTTGACACTTTCTCGTGGCCATACTTACTATATATTCTTAAAAAATGGGGGTTTGGACCGCATTTTTTTAAGTGGATTTCCTCCTTATACGACAAGCCAAATGCATTTATCAAATATGCTGGTTTTAAATCAGACCCTTTCCCTTTTGGAAGAAGCACCCATCAAGGATGTCCTCTCTCCCCCCTCCTATTTGCACTCCTTATTGAACCCGTGGCCCATTTAATTAGATCTGATCCAAACATAAAAGGTATTGAATTAGCTGGATATTATCATAAAGTATGTATTTTTGCAGATGACATCTTACTCTTCATGTCATCTCCCCACATCACAGCACCTAATCTCCTCTCTGTCCTAAACAGTTTAGCCCACATTTCAGGCTTAACAGTTATGTATCAAAAATCAACTGCACTCAACATTTCCTTGCCTCCTTCAGACCTTCAGGTTGCTAAAGATTCACTTCCTTTCTTTTGGACACCTCATAGACTTCCATACCTAGGAATACAACTCACTCCTAAGATAAGTGACTTATACTCAGCTAACTTCCCTCCAGTCTTGCCCATCCCAGTTCCATCTAATCTTTTACGGCTTATACAGCGCAGAATTATCTAATTTATCTGGGGTTAAACGAAACCTTGAACCTCTAAATCCACTCTCTGTCTCCCACAATGCAGTGGAGGTTTAGGTTTCCCAAATATTTCTGCTTACTATCATGCTGCACACCTTGCACCTTTACCAAAATACCATGCAATCAAACAAATTCCTTTATGGGTAACAATTGAGTCTATTGACTGTGACCCTATTTCAGTATCTAACATGTTATGGTTAAGACCAACTGATTGTACTTTAACCACTTAAGCCCAGGACCATTTGGTAGCTAGAGGACCAGAGGTGATTTCAGAATTTTGCACTGCGCTGCTTTAACTGTAAATTGTGCGGACATGCAATGTTGTACCCAAACGAAATTTGCGTCCTTTTCTTCCCACAAATAGAGCTTTATTTTAATGGTATTTGATTGCCTCTGCGATTTTTATTTTTTGCGATATAAACGGAAAAAGACCGAAAATTTTGAAAAAAAATGATATTTTCTACTTTTTGTTATAAGAAAAATTGAATAAACTCAATTTTAGTCATACATTTAGGCCAAAATGTATTCAGCCACATGTCTTTAGTAAAAAAAATGTCAATAAGCGTATATTTATTGGTTTGTGCAAAAGTTACAGCTTTTACAAACTAGGGTACATTTTCTGGAATTTACACAGCTTTAAATTTATGACTGCCTATCTCATTTCTTGAGGTGCTAAAATGGCAGGGCAGTACAAAACCCCCCAAATTACCCCATTTTGGAAAGTAGACACCCCAAGGAAATTGCTGAGAGGCATGTTGAGCCCATTGAATATTTTTTTTTTGTCCCAAGTGATTGAATAATGACAAAAAAAAAAGAAATTACAAAAAGTTGTCACTAAATGATATATTGCTCACACATGCCATGGTTATATGTGGAATTGCACCCCAAAATACATTCTGCTGCTTCTCCTGAGTACGGGGATACCACATGTGTGGGACTTTTTGGGAGCCTAGCCACGTACGGGACCCCGGAAACCAAGCACCGCCTTCAGGATTTCTAAGGGCGCAAATTTTTGATTTCACTCCTCACTACCTATCACAGTTTTGAAGGCCATAAAATGCCAAAATAGCACAAAACCCCCCCAAATGACCCCATTTTGGAAAGTAGACACCCCAGGCTATATACTGAGAGGCATGTTCAGTCCATGGAATATTTTATATTTTGCCACAAGTTGCGGGAATATGACAAACTTTTTTTTTTTTGCACAAAGTTGTCACTAAATGATATATTGCTCACACATGCCATGGGCATATGTGAAATTACACCCCAAAATACATTCTGCTGCTTCTCCTGAGTACGGGGATACCACATGTGTGGGACTTTTTGGGAGCCTAGCCGCGTACGGGACCCCAAAAACCAAGCACCGCCTTCAAGGTTTCTAAGGGCATAATATTTTGATTTCACTCCTCACTACCTATCACTACCTATCACAGTTTTGAAGGCCATAAAATGCCAAGATGGCACCAAACCCCCCCAAATGACCCCATTTTGGAAAGTAGACACCCCAAGCTATTTGCTGAGAGGCATGTTGAGCCCATTGAATATTTTTTTTTGTCCCAAATGATTGAATAATGACAAAAATAAAAAATAAATAAAAATGTACAAAAAGTTGTCACTAAATGATATATTGCTCACACATGCCATGGTTATATGTGGAATTGCACCCCAAAATACATTCTGCTACTTCTCCTGAGTACAGGGATACCACATGTGTGGGACTTTTTGGGAGCCTAGCCGCGTACGGGGCCCCAAAAACCAAGCACCGCCTTCAGGATTTCTAAGGGCGTAAATTTTTGATTTCACTCCTCACTACCTATCACAGTTTTGAAGGCCATAAAATGCCAAAATAGCACAAAACCCCCCCAAATGACCCCATTTTGGAAAGTAGACACCCCAAGCTATTTACTGAGAGGCATGTTCAGTCCATGGAATATTTTATATTTTGCCACAAGTTGCGGGAATATGACAAACTTTTTTTTTTTGCACAAAGTTGTCACTAAATGATATATTGCTCACACATGCCATGGGCATATGTAAAATTACACCCCAAAATACATTTTGCTGCTTCTGCTGAGTACGGGGATACCACATGTGTGGGACTTTTTGGGAGCCTAGCCGCGTACGGGGCCCCAAAAACCAAGCACCGCCTTCAGGATTTCTAAGGGCGTAAATTTTTGATTTCACTCCTCACTACCTATCACAGTTTTGAAGGCCATAAAATGCCAAAATAGCACAACCCCCCCCCCCAAATTACCCCATTTTGGAAAGTAGACACCCCAAGCTATTTACTGAGAGGCATGTTCAGTCTATGGAATATTTTATATTTTGCCACAAGTTGCGGGAATATGACAAACTTTTTTTTTTTGCACAAAGTTGTCACTAAATGATATATTGCTCACACATGCCATGGGCATATGTGAAATTACACCCCAAAATACATTCTGCTGCTTCTCCTGAGTACGGGGATACCACATGTGTGGGACTTTTTGGGAGCCTAGCCGCGTACGGGACCCCAAAAACCAAGCACCGCCTTCAAGGTTTCTAAGGGCATAATATTTTGATTTCACTCCTCACTACCTATCACTACCTATCACAGTTTTGAAGGCCATAAAATGCCAAGATGGCACCAAACCCCCCCAAATGACCCCATTTTGGAAAGTAGACACCCCAAGCTATTTGCTGAGAGGCATGTTGAGCCCATTGAATATTTTTTTTTTGTCTCAAGTGATTGAATAATGACAAAAATAAAAAATAAATAAAAATGTACAAAAAGTTGTCACTAAATGATATATTGCTCACACATGCCATGGTTATATGTGGAATTGCACCCCAAAATACATTCTGCTGCTTCTCCTGAGTACAGGGATACCACACGTGTGGGACTTTTTGGGAGCCTAGCCGCGTACGGGGCCCCAAAATCCAAGCACCGCCTTCAGGATTTCTAAGGGCGTAAATTTTTGACTTCACTCCTCACTACCTATCACAGTTTTGAAGGCCATAAAATGCCAAAATAGCACAAAACCCCTCCAAATGACCCCATTTTGGAAAGTAGATACCCCAAGCTATTTACTGAGAGGCATGTTCAGTCCATGGAATATTTTATATTTTGCCACAAGTTGCGGGAATATGACAAACTTTTTTTTTTTTTGCACAAAGTTGTCACTAAATGATATATTGCTCACACATGCCATGGGCATATGTAAAATTATACCCCAAAATACATTCTGCTGCTTCTGCTGAGTACGGGGATACCACATGTGTGGGACTTTTTGGGAGCCTAGCCGCGTACGGGGCCCCAAAAACCAAGCACCGCCTTCAGGATTTCTAAGGGCGTAAATTTTTGATTTCACTCCTCACTACCTATCACAGTTTTGAAGGCCACAAAATGCCAAAATAGCACAACCCCCCCCAAATTACCCCATTTTGGAAAGTAGACACCCCAAGCTATTTACTGAGAGGCATGTTCAGTCCATGGAATAATTTATATTTTGCCACAAGTTGCGGGAATATGACAAACTTTTTTTTTTTTGCACAAAGTTGTCACTAAATGATATATTGCTCACACATGCCATGGGCATATGTGAAATTACACCCCAAAATACATTCTGCTTCTTCTCCTGAGTACGGGGATACCACATGTGTGGGACTTTTTGGGAGCCTAGCCGCGTACGGGACCCCAAAAACCAAGCACCGCCTTCAAGGTTTCTAAGGGCATAATATTTTGATTTCACTCCTCACTACCTATCACTACCTATCACAGTTTTGAAGGCCATAAAATGCCAAGATGGCACAAAACCCCCCCAAATGACCCCATTTTGGAAAGTAGACACCCCAAGCTATTTGCTGAGAGGCATGTTGAGCCCATTGAATATTTTTTTTTTGTCTCAAATGATTGAATAATGACAAAAATAAAAAATAAATAAAAATGTACAAAAAGTTGTCACTAAATGATATATTGCTCACACATGCCATGGTTATATGTGGAATTGCACCCCAAAATACATTCTGCTGCTTCTCCTGAGTACAGGGATACCACATGTGTGGGACTTTTTGGGAGCCTAGCCGCGTACGGGGCCCCAAAATCCAAGCACCGCCTTCAGGATTTCTAAGGGCGTAAATTTTTGACTTCACTCCTCACTACCTATCACAGTTTTGAAGGCCATAAAATGCCAAAATAGCACAAAACCCCTCCAAATGACCCCATTTTGGAAAGTAGATACCCCAAGCTATTTACTGAGAGGCATGTTCAGTCCATGGAATATTTTATATTTTGCCACAAGTTGCGGGAATATGACAAACTTTTTTTTTTTTTGCACAAAGTTGTCACTAAATGATATATTGCTCACACATGCCATGGGCATATGTAAAATTATACCCCAAAATACATTCTGCTGCTTCTGCTGAGTACGGGGATACCACATGTGTGGGACTTTTTGGGAGCCTAGCCGCGTACGGGGCCCCAAAAACCAAGCACCGCCTTCAGGATTTCTAAGGGCGTAAATTTTTGATTTCACTCCTCACTACCTATCACAGTTTTGAAGGCCACAAAATGCCAAAATAGCACAACCCCCCCCAAATTACCCCATTTTGGAAAGTAGACACCCCAAGCTATTTACTGAGAGGCATGTTCAGTCCATGGAATATTTTATATTTTGCCACAAGTTGTGGGAATATGACAAACTTTTTTTTTTTTGCACAAAGTTGTCACTAAATGATATATTGCTCACACATGCCATGGGCATATGTGAAATTACACCCCAAAATACATTCTGCTTCTTCTCCTGAGTACGGGGATACCACATGTGTGGGACTTTTTGGGAGCCTAGCCGCGTACGGGACCCCAAAAACCAAGCACCGCCTTCAAGGTTTCTAAGGGCATAATATTTTGATTTCACTCCTCACTACCTATCACTACCTATCACAGTTTTGAAGGCCATAAAATGCCAAGATGGCACAAAACCCCCCCAAATGACCCCATTTTGGAAAGTAGACACCCCAAGCTATTTGCTGAGAGGCATGTTGAGCCCATTGAATATTTTTTTTTTTGTCTCAAATGATTGAATAATGACAAAAATAAAAAATAAATAAAAATGTACAAAAAGTTGTCACTAAATGATATATTGCTCACACATGCCATGGTTATATGTGGAATTGCACCCCAAAATACATTCTGCTGCTTCTCCTGAGTACAGGGATACCACATGTGTGGGACTTTTTGGGAGCCTAGCCGCGTACGGGGCCCCAAAAACCAAGCACCGCCTTCAGGATTTCTAAGGGCGTAAATTTTTGATTTCACTCCTCACTACCTATCACAGTTTTGAAGGCCATAAAATGCCAAAATAGCACAAAACCCCCCCAAATGACCCCATTTTGGAAAGTAGACACCCCAAGCTATTTACTGAGAGGCATGTTCAGTCCATGGAATATTTTATATTTTGCAACAAGTTGCGGGAATATGACAAACTTTTTTTTTTTGCACAAAGTTGTCACTAAATGATATATTGCTCACACATGCCATGGGCATATGTGAAATTACACCCCAAAATACATTCTGCTGCTTCTCCTGAGTATGGGGATACCACATGTGTGGGACTTTTTTGGAGCCTAGCCGCGTACGGGACCCCAAAAACCAAGCACCGCCTTCAAGGTTTCTAAGGGCATAAATTTTTGATTTCACTCCTCACTACCTATCACTACCTATCACAGTTTTGAAGGCAATAAAATGCCAAGATGGCACAAACCCCCCCCCCAAATGACCCCATTTTGGAAAGTAGACACCCCAAGCTATTTGCTGAGAGGCATGTTGAGCCCATTGAATATTTTTTTTTGTCCCAAATGATTGAATAATGACAAAAATAAAAAATAAATAAAAATGTACAAAAAGTTGTCACTAAATGATATATTGCTCACACATGCCATGGTTATATGTGGAATTGCACCCCAAAATACATTCTGCTACTTCTCCTGAGTACAGGGATACCACATGTGTGGGACTTTTTGGGAGCCTAGCCGCGTACGGGGCCCCAAAAACCAAGCACCGCCTTCAGGATTTCTAAGGGCGTAAATTTTTGATTTCACTCCTCACTACCTATCACAGTTTTGAAGGCCATAAAATGCCAAAATAGCACAAAACCCCCCCAAATGACCCCATTTTGGAAAGTAGACACCCCAAGCTATTTACTGAGAGGCATGTTCAGTCCATGGAATACTTTATATTTTGCCACAAGTTGCGGGAATATGACAAACTTTTTTTTTTTTGCACAAAGTTGTCACTAAATGATATATTGCTCACACATGCCATGGGCATATGTAAAATTACACCCCAAAATACATTCTGCTGCTTCTGCTGAGTACGGGGATACCACATGTGTGGGACTTTTTGGGAGCCTAGCCGCGTACGGGGCCCCAACAACCAAGCACCGCCTTCAGGATTTCTAAGGGCGTAAATTTTTGATTTCACTCCTCACTACCTATCACAGTTTTGAAGGCAATAAAATGCCAAAATAGCACAACCCCCCCCAAATTACCCCATTTTGGAAAGTAGACACCCCAAGCTATTTACTGAGAGGCATGTTCAGTCCATGGAATATTTTATATTTTGCCACAAGTTGCGGGAATATGACAAACTTTTTTTTTTTTGCACAAAGTTGTCACTAAATGATATATTGCTCACACATGCCATGGGCATATGTGAAATTACACCCCAAAATACATTCTGCTGCTTCTCCTGAGTACGGGGATACCACATGTGTGGGACTTTTTGGGAGCCTAGCCGCGTACGGGACCCCAAAAACCAAGCACCGCCTTCAAGGTTTCTAAGGGCATAATATTTTGATTTCACTCCTCACTACCTATCACAGTTTTGAAGGCCATAAAATGCCAAGATGGCACCAAACCCCCCCAAATGACCCCATTTTGGAAAGTAGACACCCCAAGCTATTTGCTGAGAGGCATGTTGAGCCCATTGAATATTTTTTTTTTGTCTCAAGTGATTGAATAATGACAAAAATAAAAAATAAATAAAAATGTACAAAAAGTTGTCACTAAATGATATATTGCTCACACAGGCCATGGTTATATGTGGAATTGCACCCCAAAATACATTCTGCTGCTTCTCCTGAGTACAGGGATACCACATGTGTGGGACTTTTTGGGAGCCTAGCCGCGTACGGGGCCCCAAAATCCAAGCACCGCCTTCAGGATTTCTAAGGGCGTAAATTTTTGACTTCACTCCTCACTACCTATCACAGTTTTGAAGGCCATAAAATGCCAAAATAGCACAAAACCCCTCCAAATGACCCCATTTTGGAAAGTAGACACCCCAAGCTATTTACTGAGAGGCATGTTCAGTCCATGGAATATTTTATATTTTGCCACAAGTTGCGGGAATATGACAAACTTTTTTTTTTTTGCACAAAGTTGTCACTAAATGATATATTGCTCACACATGCCATGGGCATATGTAAAATTACACCCCAAAATACATTCTGCTGCTTCTGCTGAGTACAGGGATACCACATGTGTGGGACTTTTTGGGAGCCTAGCCGCGTACGGGGCCCCAAAAACCAAGCATCGCCTTCAGGATTTCTAAGGGCGTAAATTTTTGATTTCACTCCTCACTACCTATCACAGTTTTGAAGGCCATAAAATGCCAAAATAGCACAACCCCCCCCCCCAAATTACCCCATTTTGGAAAGTAGACACCCCAAGCTATTTACTGAGAGGCATGTTCAGTCCATGGAATATTTTATATTTTGCCACAAGTTGCGGGAATATGACAAACTCTTTTTTTTTTGCACAAAGTTGTCACTAAATGATATATTGCTCACACATGCCATGGGCATATGTGAAATTACACGCCAAAATACATTCTGCTTCTTCTCCTGAGTACGGGGATACCACATGTGTGGGACTTTTTGGGAGCCTAGCCGCGTACGGGACCCCAAAAACCAAGCACCGCCTTCAAGGTTTCTAAGGGCATAATATTTTGATTTCACTCCTCACTACCTATCACTACCTATCACAGTTTTGAAGGCCATAAAATGCCAAGATGGCACAAAACCCCCCCAAATGACCCCATTTTGGAAAGTAGACACCCCAAGCTATTTGCTGAGAGGCATGTTGAGCCCATTGAATATTTTTTTTTTGTCTCAAATGATTGAATAATGACAAAAATAAAAAATAAATAAAAATGTACAAAAAGTTGTCACTAAATGATATATTGCTCACACATGCCATGGTTATATGTGGAATTGCACCCCAAAATACATTCTGCTGCTTCTCCTGAGTACAGGGATACCACATGTGTGGGACTTTTTGGGAGCCTAGCCGCGTACGGGGCCCCAAAAACCAAGCACCGCCTTCAGGATTTCTAAGGGCGTAAATTTTTGATTTCACTCCTCACTACCTATCACAGTTTTGAAGGCCATAAAATGCCAAAATAGCACAAAACCCCCCCAAATGACCCCATTTTGGAAAGTAGACACCCCAAGCTATTTACTGAGAGGCATGTTCAGTCCATGGAATATTTTATATTTTGCCACAAGTTGCGGGAATATGACAAACTTTTTTTTTTTTTGCACAAAGTTGTCACTAAATGATATATTGCTCACAAATGCCATGGGCATATGTGAAATTACACCCCAAAATACATTCTGCTGCTTCTCCTGAGTATGGGGATACCACATGTGTGGGACTTTTTTGGAGCCTAGCCGCGTACGGGACCCCAAAAACCAAGCACCGCCTTCAAGGTTTCTAAGGGCATAAATTTTTGATTTCACTCCTCACTACCTATCACTACCTATCACAGTTTTGAAGGCCATAAAATGCCAAGATGGCACAAAACCCCCCCAAATGACCCCATTTTGGAAAGTAGACACCCCAAGCTATTTGCTGAGAGGCATGTTGAGCCCATTGAATATTTTTTTTGTCCCAAATGTTTGAATAATGACAAAAAGAAAAAAAAATGTACAAAAAGTTGTCACTGAATGATATATTGCTCAAACATGCCATGGTTATATGTGGAATTGCACTCCAAAATACATTTTGCTGCTTCTCCTTAGTACGGGGATACCACATGTGTGGGACTTTTTGAGAGCCTAGCCGCGTACGGGGTCCTGAAACCAAGCACCGCCTTCAGGATTTCTAAGGGCACAAATTTTTGATTTCACTCCTCACTACCTATCACAGTTTTGAAGGCCATAAAATGCCAAGATAGCCCAAAACCCCCACAAATGACCCCATTTTGGAAAGTAGACACCCCAAGCTATTTGCTGAGAGGCATAGTGAGTATTTTACAGCTCTCATTTGTTTTTGAAAATGAAGAAAGAATTTTTTTTTCAATTTTCAAAACTTTGTGACAAAAAAGCGAGATCTGCAAAATACTCAACATACCTCTCAGCAAATAGCTTGGGGTGTCTACTTTCCAAAATGGGGTCATTTGGGGGGGTTTTGTGCCATCTGGGCATTCCATGGCCTCCGAAACTGTGATAGGCAGTGAGGAGTGAAATCAAAAATTTACACCCATAGAAATCCTGAAGGCGGTGCTTGGTTTTCGGGGTCCTGTACGCGGCTAGGCTCCCAAAAAGTCTCACACATGTGGTATCCCCGTACTCAGGAGAAGAAACAGAATGTATTTTGGGGTGCAATTCCACATATAACCATGGCATGTTTGAGCAATATATAATTTAGTGACAACTTTTTGTACATTTTTTTTTCTTTTTGTCATTATTCAATAACTTGGAACAAAAAAAATAAATATTCAATGGGCTCAACATGCCTCTCAGCAAATAGCTTGAGGTGTCTACTTTCCAAAATGGGGTCATTTGGGGGGGTTTTGAACTGTCCTGGCATTTTATGCACAACATTAGGAAGCTTATGTCACACATCATCCACTCTTCTAACCACTTGAAGACAAAGCCCTTTCTGACACTTTTTGTTTACATGAAAACATTTTTTTTTTGCAAGAAAATTATGTTGAACCCCCAAACATTATATATTTTTTTAAAGCAAAGGCCCTTCAGATTAAAATAGTGGGTGTTGCATTTTTTTTTCCACACAGTATTTGCGCAGCGATTTTTCAAACGCATTTTTTGGGGGCAAAACACACTTTTTTATTTTTAATGCACTAAAAAACACTATATTGCCCAAATGTTTGATGAAATAAAAAAGATGATCTTAGGCCGAGTACATGGATACCAAACACGACATGCTTTAAAATTGCGCACAAACGCGCAGCGGCGACAAACTACATTCATTTTTAAAAGCATTTAAAAGCCTTTACAGGTTACCACGTTAGATTTACAGAGGAGGTCTACTGCTAAAATTATTGCTCTCGATCTGACCTTCGCGGTGATACCTCACATGCATGATGCAATTGCTGTTTACATATGACGCTAGACCGACGCTTGCGTTCGCCTTTTTTATTATTTATTTTGCTTTTTTTTTTTTTTTTTTAAGCTGTTCCTTCCATATTTTTTTTTTTTTTACCATTTTTATTGTCATCTCAGGGAATGTAAATATCCCCTATGATAGCAATAAGTAGTGACAGGTACTCTTTTTTTGAAAAAAAAATGGGGGGTTAGACCCTAGATCTTTCCTCTGCCCTCAAAGCATCTGACCACACCAAGATCGGTGTGATAAAATGGTTTCCCAATGGCGCTGTTTATATCCGGGGGGGGCATTCCCTCCCACTGCTTGTAAAAGCAGTCTAGAGGCTAATTATCTGCTAGAATTGCTTTTACATGAAATCCGGCCACTGGCTGAAAAGAATGATACCAAGATGATACCTAAACCCGCAGGCATCATGCTGGTATAAACATTCAAAGTCCAGCAACATACCAGTACGTTGCTGGTCCTTGTTGGACATGTATTGTAATCTTTTTTTTCATGCAGCCTGTTGGCTGAACGAAAAAAAGAGATTGATCGGTGGGTATGCCCACCATTAGAATACCTCCCTTCATCCACCCACTTCTAATGATGGGCATATATGCCGAAGCATGGGGGCATCCTCCCGCAAAAAAGTTATGCCGCGTACACACGGTCGGACTTTTCCACGGGCAAGCCTCCGTCGGAATTTCGACCGTATATACGCGGCATTAGGAGCAAAATCGCTCCTCCGCCCCTGCTGCCCCCATGCTTCGGCATATATGCTCTTTTTTTTAACTGTGGTGGTGAAATCACCTCCTACAGCGTTGGAGTCACAGCTTTATGTATCGTGGGAGCAAACGCTGTTGCTGTCAAGATAAATAGATCCGCGCTGCAACTGAATGGCGTACCTGAAAACAAAAAATTACATACCTGAAAAGCAAGCATGATAAAACATTGCAGAATAGAATACAGTAAAAAAGAGCAGAACAATAGAGGAGAAAATAGAGCGAGAGAGAGAGAGAGAGAGAGAGAGAACAATAAAACGACAACTATTTTTGGGTTTTTTATTTTATATTTTTTTTGTGTCTTGTTTTTTACGTTTTTTTTTTCTTTTTTACACTTTTTTTTGTAACTTTAACAACTGTAATGGTTCGGGTCTCTCAAAATGTAATGGCATCTTGGGAGACCCTATGTAAGTGTGTCCTAGTCTGTGAAATGCTGTACCCTATGCTAAAACTTCACTTTTGAGTGGTAGCGTTCAAAAACATTCACCAAGGCAAAGACCAGGTTTGTCAGGACAGAGTTGACAAAAAACACGGGTGTCACGCCTAAATCCGCGCTTGCTACAGACACAACATCTTTTTTGGGGGGTTCGTTGGGTAGGGGTACTCGAGAGGGCATACGGATAATGCCTCTCATGCAGCCGGCTTACTGCATTTGGTTGGGAATGGTGAGGTGCAGAACCGCCTGGATACAGGAGTTCTGTGACTATCTCATTCTGGAATTTTAGAAGAGATAACGTCCCGCCTGAAGCTCTGTATAGCACATGAGCGTTCAGCAAAGCCAATTGGAATAAGGATAGAGACACTTTTTTGTACCAGCGTCTCGTCTTACGGTCAATTAGATACGGCGCCAACAACTGGTCGTTGAGGTCCACCCCTCCCATATTTTGGTTATATTCGTGGACACAGAGGGGTTTCTCCACAACACCAGTCGCCGTACGAATTTGGACTGTCGTGTCTGCATGAAGGGAGGTAAGAAGGAAAACATTCTTATTGTCCCTCCACTTCATAGCGAGCAAGTTATTACACTTCAAGCAGGCTCTCTCCCCAGCCTAAGACGGGCATCTACAAGCCACTGGGGAAAGCCCCGGCGATTAGGTCGCACGGTGCCACATGCTCCAATCTGATGATCAAACAAGTGACTAAACAGTGGCACGCTCATGTAATAATTGTCCACATACAAGTGGTACCCCTTTCCGAATAAGGGTGACACCAAGTTCCACACTATCTTGCCAGCGCTCCCTATGTAATCCGGGCAGTTGACCGGCTCAACCCGACTATCTTTTCCCTCATAAACCATAAAGCTCCATACATAGCCTGTTGCCCTGTCACAGAACTTATAGAGCTTGACCCCGTATCTGGCACGCTTGCTGGGAAGGTACTGCTTGAAAGCCAAGCGGACAGAAAATTTAATCAGGGACTCATCAACGCAGACAACTTGATCGGGAATAAACAAGGCTGCAAAACGTTCGTTGAAGTGGTTTATGAGGGGCCGAATTTCATAGAGCCGGTCGTATTCAGGGTCCCCACGTGGACGACAAAGTTCATTGTCGTTAAAGTGCATGAACCGCAAAATCTGCTGGTATCGTGTCCTGGGCATGGAGGCAGAGAACACGGGCATGTGGTCAATTGGGTGCGTGGACCAATAAGCACGCAATGACGGGAATTTATGTGTGCCCATGTTGAGGGAAAGGCCCAGAAAGGTCTTAAAATCGGAAACCGTAATTGGTTTCCAATCTTTGGCAATTTTAGGCAACTGGGGGTTAGCGGCGATGAATTGACCAGCATATAAATTACTCTGGTCCAGAATAGATCTATAGAGATCTTCCGTGAAAAACAGCGAATAAAAATCAATTGGCATAAAATCAGCTGTTTCCACCTGAATACCGGGTTGGGCAGTGAATGGGGGAAGTACGGGTTCTGCAGAAGTGGTGGGGACCCAATCAGGATAGGCGAATTCTGCAGGAAGGGCACTATGGGCATGACGGGCCTGCCTTTGTCTTCTTGGTGGCAGCGGGACACTACTTGTGCTTGCCACCTCGCCAACTTGAACTGCACTTATGGGACTCGCCACGTCACCACGTGATACTGCAGTGCTGGATGTACGCCCAGGCTGTACTAGGCCGCTGGTGCTTGCCAATTCACCAGAAGGAATAGCGGCGCTAGTACTACTCTGCTCCATGATATGAGAGACCTGCAGTTCTTGCTCCTCAACAACCTCAGAAGATCGGGATCGGGTACGCCTGACCTTAGCAGGGACCTCAACTTCGTCGTCAGAGCTATCTGACGTGGGGCCGCTGACGTCACTGTCTTCTACGGGAAGATATTCTGAGCCTGAATCTGACAGATGCGTGACCTCCTCTTCACTATCTGTCATGCTCAGAATCTCGTAGGCCTCTTTACTAGTGTACCTTCGTCTTGCCATTTTGGGCTCTAAATTTAGGGGTACACTAGTAAGATTCACAGGTAAAAAAAGCACCTGACTGTCAGCAAATGTATCAAACGCTACCAAAAAAACTGTTAGCGATCGCAGGGATCAGGACTGTCTCTGCGAACGCTGCAGTTATGTGTGTTGTGTTTGGTAAGTGACAGTGATCGATCGATACTGCACTTGGGTGGGCTGGGCTGGGCTGGGCGGAGGGGCTAAACGCAGGTGCTAGCAGGTATCTGGGCTGATCCCGCTAACACTGCGGTTTTGGGAACCCTAAACCGCTGGGGACGCTAGTATAGATCTGATCAGATACTATACCACTAAGGGAGGTGTATGCTTTGCGCGTGGGTGTTAGCGTTACTGGCACTAACCTGACGCTGCCTGGGGCGACGCAGACCCTCTCTGGCGCTAAAACCTAATTGATCTCACCCGCCGGGCGATCAGGGGGTTAAACCTTTATTGGGTTATATACGGCGGGTGCCCTGATGCTATAAAAAGCAAACTAACCAACCAGCGTCACCTGTAACCTTTATATGGTGATCACTGGTGAAAGGGTTAACTAGGGGCAATCAGGGGGTTAAAACCTTTATTAGGTTATATATGGGGGTACCTGACGCTATATAAAAACCTGACGGGTAACCTAAATAACTAAATAACTAACTGGCTAACCAGTGTCACCAGTAAAACTTATACGGTGATCACTGGTGAAAGGGTTAACTCTAGGGGCAATCAGGGGGTTAAAATAATATATGGGGGTACCTGACGCTATAAAAACCTGCGACGAAACTAAAAATAAATAACTGGCTATCTAGGGCACCACCGGCACTAAATACAGCGATCGGAAATACGATCGCTTAGTGACGCTGGCGTTAGGGGGTGAAAGGTTTACCTGGGGGGCGATCAAGGGGTTAAATCTTTATTAGGGGGGGTTAGGGGGCTACCCTGGACCTAAAGGGGCCTAAACCTAACTGCCCTGCAACTTTTTACTATCACAGATGACACTAAATGCAGTGATCAGTAAAATAAATGATCACTGCAATCAGTGACACTGTGATTGGGGGCTGGGGGGTGACCTGGGGGGTGATCTGGGGGTGACTGGGGGGTGTAAGTGTGCCTACGTGTACTGGTGTCAGTGGGCTGTTGGTGCACTTACTGTGAGATGTCTTCTCTCCTCGCGCCGGATCGAAAAGACCGACACGAGGAGAGATGACATCACTTCCTCTGCCTGTGTTTACATTTACACAGCAGAGGAAGCTTTTCATTCGCTGGGAGCGATCGCGAGGGGGTGGCTGGAATCGAACGGCTGTCCCCTCATCCCTGATCACTCCCAAACCAATAACGGCTGCTCACTGTAAAGAAGGGGGGTCCGATCGGACCCCCCAACTATACAAAGGCGATCACGTAGATCTACGTGATTCTGCCTGTCGGTGCCATTCTGCCGACGTATAATTACAGTGGGCGGTCGTTAAGTGGTTAAGTCACAATCCTATCACAAAACCTCTCTTGGCCTTCAATCTCCTCATTTACTGCTCTTTTCTTTTGTTAAAAATTCAGCTTTTTATCCTGCCTGGATTGCTCCTAATTCTTTAAAAGCATTGAATACAGATAATTTATCCCCTTTAAATAATTTGGTATCTGCATCCTCCATACATTCTTTCCCAACTTTGTGTGATAAATTTGGACTTCCTCAATCAGAACTGTTCCGATATTTGCAAGTCAACATTTTTTTACAACCTTATCTCAATTCCAACTCCCAACTATGCCAGATGTCGCATTTTGAACACATATGTATTTCTGACCCTCATGTTAGAGGACTTGTTTCCTTTCTCTATAAGCAAATTTTAGCTAGTACTAACACTGGTACCCCCCTCATATGTCTCCAAATGGGAACTAGATCTTAATTGCTCATTTAATGCTACTGAATTGTCTAACATATGGTCCATCACTAAGTCTGCTTCTTCTAATGTTGCTGTGGAAACTCATTTTAACCACTTGCCGCGTGCTCAAGCCGATATACGTCGGCAGAATGGTACCGCTGCGCAAACTGCTGTACCCATACGGCGGCTGCTTTAAGAGCCGTAGTGCTTGGCCGGCAGGCGTGATCGCCAGAACGGGGATTTGTATGTGTGACAGGGGAGGAGAGACAGATTGTCTGTTCCTACTAAGAAGGAACAACAATCTGGCTCCTTTTCCATTCAGTCCCATCCCCTCACAGTTAGAAACACACCTAGGGAACACATTTAACCCCTTGATCGGCCCCTAATGTTAACCCATTCCCTGCCAGTGACATTTACACAGTAATCAGTACATTTTTATAGCACTGATCGTTGTATAAGTGTCAATGGTCCCAAAAAAGGGTCTAAAGTGTCCGATCTGACCGCTGCAATGTCGCAGTCCTGATAAAAATAGCTGATCGTCGACATTTTGTAGACGCTATAACTTTTGTGCAAACCAATAATAACAAAAAATATTGTTTTTTTTTCGATTGTTGGTCTTTATTTTTATAGTTAAAAAAGTAAAAACCACAGAGGTGATCAAATACCACCAAAAGAAAGCTCTATTTGGGGGGGAAAAAAGGACGTCAATTTTATTTGTGTACAATTGTCAGTTAAAATAATGTAGTGCCGTATCGGAAAAAATGGCCTGGTCAGGAATTGGGTAAATCCTTTCGGGGCTGAAGTGGTTAAGGTGCTAACCTGCTAGAATATTGAAATATGCTTCTGATTACCCTGGAGCTTGTTTTCTTGGCTGTTCAGAGTCTGGCACTAAACTCCATATTTGGTGGGATTGCCCAATTGCCCAAAAATACTGGAAGGCAGTTTTTGACTTAGACTCCAAGATACACCTATACAGCCCAAATCCTGCTACAGCCCTAATAAACCTGAAACCTGATGGGATCACACAGAATCAATTTTGCCTTCTTTTACAGCCCCTAACAGCCGCAAAACAAACCATTGCTAAGGCATGGAAAACAAAATATTTAATTTTAGCTGAAACCATACACAGAACTAATAAAGCTCTTATTCATGCTAAAATAGGAGCAATCGAAGAGATCAAATTGGTCAATTTGAGAAACTCTGGCTTCCTTGGGTTAAGCATTGTTTACCTCCAGACTTTGATGACACGCTATTATTGGTAATTCTACTCTATTTGCCTTGACTATAATTTCTATTCATTTGGGATTGCATCAACACTTGTGTCACGTATCAGATAAGACCAGAACTGTGTGGACTGCAACAGAGGAAACCCAGACGTGTTTAAGTGAAGTATGATAATTTATTAAAGTAAATAAATACAACCACCTCCAATACCACACAGTGCACAACAACCGATACCAACAGAACCCACAAATAATAACAGTAACAGACAAATATGTACAAGTAATGTGGAAAACCATAAACAGGGCCAGGCCAGGGTCATCAACGGGATATCAGCAGCTGGGGAAAGGGAAACAAACAGGACAAGGATAGGATGGATGGGTCACAGGAGGGACAGGTACAGGTACAAGGCTCAGGGTTCAGGGTACAGATAACAGACAGGATCAGATACAGAGATTCTCTGGTTCAGGGTCAGGACACAAGGAGAGATACCAAGGCGAGCAGGGCCGGATTTGCTCTACCTGCCGCCCCAAGGCCAGATTCCGCAATGCACCCCCTCCCGGCCAACCGAACCACCCCCCACCACCCAATCAACAGAGAATGGCAACCGGATGGCAGGGGTTAGTTCAAATATTTTTTGTTTCTTTTTTTTTTTCACTTTTTTATCACTTTTTTTTATTTATTTTTATTTGTAGCCTGTCGTTTACTTTTTTTTATTTTTGTATAATTTTTTTTATTATTTTTAATATTATTTTTCTTATTCTTTACTTTTTAATTACTTTTTTATTTTATTAATTTAATTATTATTATTTTTTTATTATTTTATAAAAAAAAAAAATCACTTAACTTTATTGCTATCACACAGGAGAAAACAATTCCCTGTGTGATAGCAATTGGAGTTGACAGGTTCTCTTTATTGACCCTGTCACCTCCAAAACAGGAGTCCTAGCACTGTGCTAGAACTCCTGTCACAGCTGAGATGGGAAGAGCACAGCTCACCCCTCTCACTGTGTACATCGGCGGTAGGAACAAGAGACAGACTCGGCGGCCGGGGGAAGGACGGAGTCCCGAAGACAGAGCCAGCAGAAAGAGGTATGTGGAGGGGGGAAGTGGAGGACGGACGGCAGCACACATTTTACAAGTGATTGCGGCGACATCGCCGCAATCACTTGTTAACGAGCAAGCGGATTCCCCCACACTACATTTAGTCCTGCTAGAAAGAAACTTACCGCCCATAACTGTATGTTCCAGCCGTCGGGGGACTCTATGCCGCTGCCGCCCCTCGGCTCCCTGCCACCGCCTCGGTGGCCTTGTGGGAAATCTGGGCCTGAAGGCGAGCATGTGAGGGCTCGCTGGGTATTTATAGGACTGTAGTGATTGTCCTCATGTGACAGCTAAGCAGAGGAGGTGCTGCCTGCCCCACACTGCCGGAATACACCTGCTGGTGGACGCCGGTACTACGGCCCATGGATCAGGCATTACCACCAGTAGGTGAGATCCTCTATCAAAGATGCTGGCTGCAAGAGGACACCTGCTGGTGGACACTGGTACTGCAATCCATAGGACCAACAGCACCACCAGCGGGTGAAGCCCTTCCTGACAACTTGTAAACCCCCCCCCTCTCCCTTCCCCCCTTTTTTCTACCCTCTATTTTAATATTGTGTGGTACTTATATACACATTGAGGAAGATTTACTAAAATTGGAGAGTGCAAAATCTTCTGCAGCTCTGCATAGAAACCAATTTCCAGGTTTTATTGTCAAAGCTTAATTGAACAAGCTGAAGTTAGAAGCTGATTGGCTACCATGCACAGCTACACTACTTTATGAGTGCTTCAGGTTTAGTAAATCTCCCCCACTGTCTTTTCTGTTTTTAATATATACCTATTAGATTGATCTCCCTTTTACTGCTCTTGCAAAATGAACTAATAGTCACTAGCTTACTTTTTTCCTTCTGATGAAATTTTCAAATGCTTTTCATGTAAGGGCCCTTTCACACGGAGGTCCGTTCAGGTCCGCCTGTTAGTTTTTTAGGCGGACCTGAAACGGATCCTCCATGCACCCCTATGGAGGCACGGATGTCAGCGGAGACATGTCCGCTGACATCCGCTCCGCCAAAGTGTGACGGAGGAAAACCCTATTTTTCCTTCCGTCGGCGGAGCGGATCGGATGACAACGGACTCTACGGTCCGTCATCATCCGATTCCCCATAGGGGAGAGCGGCGCTCTGACAGGGCGGTCCCTGCACAGTGTGCGGGGACCGCCCAGTCATCCGTCGGCTCAGCGGGGATCAACGGAGCGATCCCCGCTGAGCAAGCGGAGCTTCACGGGGCGGATCTGCACGGATCCGCCCCGTGTGAAAGAGCCCTAATACTTTATTGGTTCGTTGCTCTACTTGTTACATTTTTACATTGTCATGTACTCATCCTGTTCATAAATCGATATGTCTAGCTTTATTACTATTTGAATATTGTACCACCATCCTTGTATGTACTCAATTTGCCAATCTTTGTTATATTTAAAAAATAATAAATAAATTTGACGAGAGCTTTAAGTGAAAACTAAACTGCAGCAAATATAGATCAGGTCCATTTCCCTAGTATGAACATTCCAAAAATCCTAATATATACTGCATATATATATATATATTGTGACAGCAGGAAGGTAAAGTCACCTGGTTGCATCCAGGGGGGTAGATATATTTCGCCCAGATTCAGGCTTTACGCCGACTTATACAACTAGCTGGAGAGTTGTATAAGGCTAGTGGGCTCATGGATGACTCATACCTCTAGGGAGAGTGTGGGGCGTCGTGCAGACAGAGATGAGGAGACCAGCTGAACCTTGTCAGCTCATTTAGGCCTCTATAAGAACTCCCAGCTTCATTAGATGTTAGCTCATGCCTGGAACCAGACCTGTGTTGACTGTCTAGGGAGAGTGAACCCCTGTGCGGTGAGGCAAAGCCTGTGTGGCTATTTGTTTGGACTTTTACTAAACCAGGGACTTAGGGACTAGGACAGCACTAGGCTGATCCCAGTTGTTAGTTAGGAAACCTGTATGTTTAGTCAGAGGTCAACTTGACCAGGATTTATTTTGGTTATGTTTCTTTTGCTTTGCTGTGTTTTGTCACTGTAAATAGAAAATAAACCGCACCTTTTTTTTGATTTTGAAAACCACAACCTCCGTTTGCTGGGCCTGTTTTGTGTGGGGAGCCCATCCCGGGGGTCACACACACCCGCTGCCGAGCTAACCCCCTCACAATATATATATATATATATATATATATATATATATATATATATATATATAAGGATTTTTTGAATGTTCATACTTTTAAAGAATTTTTATTGGTATCAGCATTCGTTTTATCATTTCAAGTCATTCTGATGTTTAATTAAAATGTAGGATGTGGTGACATGGTCTCTTTAAGGACACAGCACTAATGAGTACACACGATCAGTTTTCCTGACAAGAAAAGTGCGATGTGAGCTTTTTGTCAGGATTTCCGACCGTGTGTATGCTCCATCACACTTTTTCTGTCAGTTTTCCTGCCAAGAAAAGATTGAGAGCAGGATCTCAATTTTCGTGACAGGAAAAATTCCTATTGCGAATCTCACTCGTCTGTATGCAATTACGACGCAAAAAAAAAACACGCATGCTCAGAATCAAGCAGAAGAGCCTTGAACTTCATTTTTCTCGGCTCGTCGTACGTGGTGTACGTCACCGCGTTCTTGACATTTGGAAATTCAGTAAATATTTGTGTGACCGTGTGTATACAACACAAGTTTGAGCAGTTTTCCTGCTGAAAAAACCCATGGTTTTCCTGTCGGAAAAACTGATCGTGTGTACGAGGCATAAGTCTTTGTTGAAGAAGCATGTTAGACCTAGGGATTATGTGATCAGGGCCGGCCCTACCATGGGACCCAATGGGCCCATGGTCCCAGGCGGCATTTACAGAGGGGCGGCAGCCGGCAGTGACAAGGCAGCATGAAGGGATACAGCCGCAGAGTTTCCATAGCGACCCGGCCCCTGCTCCAGGGGGGGGGGGGCGGTGCGGGCTCCCTCTCACATTAGATTCAATGTCAATGCGTCTGTGTGGGCAGCAGGCATCACCTCGGATACCAGACTGTGTCAGGCAGACCACTGCCCTCCCCTTCACACAGGTGAGATGGGGCTGCTTAATGGAGGAGGCGGGTCATGTACTGCGTGGAATGACAGGCGTGGAATGACAGGCAGTACTGCGGTGAATGTTCTGCCTTCCTGGTTCACAGACCCACCTTCTCCACACTGCCTCCGAACTCTGTGTCCTCCCTGTTTCTGCTCCTCTGGCTCAGAAACAGTTTGGTCCTAACCCCTCCCCCCTTGTCTCCTCCCCTCACCTCTCCATTCAAATCAGACGCCGCTTGTGTATTTTCACCTCCCTCTTCGCTTACAACCGCCTCTCCCACACCTGTCCTCAGTCATGGCGGGGCCCGCTGGGGGATTAACATGCTCTCTAGCTGGAGCTAAAGAAGTGTGACTAGGTAAGAGTGGAGTGTGGGCGGGCGGAAGTGGGAATGTTAGAACATTCTGCAGTGCGGGACACAGGGATGGTTGATCTTCTACACACTGAGGGAGACTGAAACTTCTCCTGACTCCCCCTGTACTGGGAACATCCTATATTTGGGGTTGTGACAGAAGCCAGCATGGGGGAGGGGTGAGTCCTGGACATGCTGGGTCTTATAGTGTACAGGCAGTAGGGGGCCCCCCTGTGTTCATTCAGAGACCTAAAACCAAAGCCCCCCCAACAGGGCTAATAAAAAAATATGGTAAAAAAAAACACTGACACCATCCACTGCCCCACTGACACCGTCCACTGCCCCACTGACACCGTCCACTGTCCCACTGACACCGTCCACTGTCCCACTGACACCGTCCACTGTCCCACTGACACCGTCCACTGCCCCACTGACACCGTCCACTGCCCCACTGACACCGTCCACTGTCCCACTGACACCGTCCACTGCCCCACTGACACCGTCCTTTGCCCCACTGACACCGTCCACTGACACTGTCCACTGCCCCACTGACACCATCCACTGCCCCACTGACACTGTCCACTGCCCCACTGACACCGTCCTCTGCCCCACTGACACCATCCACTGACACCGTCCACTGCCCCACTGACACCATCCACTGACACCATCCACTGACACCGTCCGCTGCCCCACTGACACCATCCACTGACACTGTCCACTGCCCCACTGACACCGTCCACTGCCCCACTGACACCATCCACTGACACTGTCCACTGCCCCACTGCCCCACTGACACCATCCACTGCCCCACTGACACCGTCCACTGCCCCACTGACACCGTCCACTGACACCGTCCACTGCCCCACTGACACTGTCCACTGCCCCACTGACACCATCCACTGACATCGTCCACTGCCCCACTGACACCGTCCACTGCCCCACTCTGCATTTTTTTTTTTGCGCTATAAACAAGAAAAAAACGAACATTTTGAAAAAAATAAGTATTTTTTACTTTTTGCTATAATAAATATCCCCCAAAAAACTGTCTTCATCAGTTTAGGCCAATATGTATACTTGGTTAAAAAATAAATAAAAAATAAAACGCAATAAGCGTGTATTGATTGGTTTGCGCAATAGCGTCCACAAAATAGGGAATAGATTTTGGTGGGCGGGATTATTTTTTTTGGGGGGTGGGGGGCAGCATTTCATTCTTGGGCCCAGGCAGCACAATGTCTTGGGCCGGCCCTGTATGTGATCTATGTGAAATATGGTGCTTGTAAATTAAGCACCAACCTGTTTGTTGCAGTCAAACAAGCAGTAAACAAACTTTACAATGGGACCTAAATGACCACTGTAGTTACAGCCACTGTGGACTAATTCATCCTCATAGCTCACAACAGAAGCTGTGTAGCCAATAAAGTTTGGTCTCAGCATTCTGCTCTCTCCTCTTCACCTGCTTCACATATACATTAGAGATTAAAAGGCTGGTAGATTACAAACTCACTATCAAGGGAGGGCTGAGCAAAAGAGAGACAATAAAAAGTAAAGCTGAAAAGCTCATACTACAAACTTTAAGGATTCATTTAAAAAAAAGACAGGAGCAATTTACTAAAGCTGCTGCTACTGAGGCCAGTGAGGAGTTTTTTTTTTTAAGTTTTCAAGCTTACTATTTGTTAAGAATATGTATATAGAGTATTTACATATATATGGCCACAGTTTTACTTTAAAATGGTCAGCACCTCCCATATCTCCTTTCCTGGGCCCCCCTTTAATTAAAATGTTTTACAAAGTTATTTGAATTGTCCAAAAGATAAAACACCAAATTTATGTCACATATCTTATCAGCTACACCTGTTTTATCATAAAGGGGTTAATACGATTGTTTTTTTTTATGTATAGTTGGCATACAGTTGGAAAATTGCTATTCGGAGCATAAGCTATCAATCAGTGTTCTTATTCATGTCACAGGTAATTTACAAAAGGGCTCTATTGTCACTGCACAATAGGAAATGGCTGCAACGTAGAAGACTGCTTAAATTGGGGGAGGGAGCCTGTCTCATGAATGTGCATTTTTTGCTCAAGGGGTATAATTAATAAAATATACATGTGCAGTGAATTAACTAGTGATGTACTGGAAAAAAATGAAAGCTAACACTCTTTTATCCATGTATACACGTTCACTTATATTCAGAAGTAAAATGCATTTTTTTTAATCATTTAATTGATATATATTATTAAATAACATTCTACCTTATTCAATGAGATAGCGCAAAAAACAGCCAAATACAAAGATCTGCATTGTTCAAAGAGCTGATTGAAAAATCACTGCTGCTGTCCCCTAATTGGAAGCTGACTGCGCTTTACAATTGATTGATTTGTAATGGATTACAAAATGAGTGTACAATCTTATCTATACCTAACAACAACTATCTAGTGCAACTGCCTGTCTATTTAGATACAAATTGATTGGACTGTATAGGCAAGCCCTCACATTACATAGTTTTGGTAAATCTAACAGAGAATATTATTGCAAAATTACATTATAAAAAGAATGGGCAGTTTAATCGCTTGCCGACCGCCGCATGAACATTTACGTCGGGAGAATGGCACGGCTGCACAAAGGGACGTACCTGTACGTCCCTTTGAATTTGCCACCAAGCGGGCGCGCACGCGCCGCCGCAAGCTCCTTGACCATGCCCACAATCGTGTCACGGAGCTGCATAACAGGGAGATGCCTGTTTAAACAAGGCATTTCCCTGTTCTGCCTTGTGACAGGACACTGATCTACTGCTTCCTGTCATCGGGAGCAGTGATCAATGTCATGTCACTGGTAGCCCAGCCCCCACACAGTTAGAATCACTCCCTAGGACACACTTAACCCCTTCTTTCGCCCCCTTGTGTTTAACCCCTTCCCTGCCAGTGTCATTACACAGTAATCAGTGCATTTTTATAGCACTGATCGCTGTATAAATGACAATGGTCCCAAAATGTGAGTCGGTCTCTCGCGCTACTGTGAGTAGATAGTGAATGTGAATACTACAGAAAAAATGATAAAAACTCAAAAGCTGCAAAATCTAACAGTGTTCACCATACACAAAATCAAATATAAATACAAAGGTGATCTTGTGCTAAAGAGAGATATCACTACAAACAACGCCTGTTGAAAAAGGTGATAAAAACGTGCAATAAATAAGAAACGTGTAAATAAAGGATTAATGTAGAAAATGGGTAAAAACAATGGGTAAAAAACAATAAATATATATTGTCCCTCTGTTACAAAAATAATAAAAGCGTCTCTTACATGGAGAAACATAAAAACAAGCAAACAGTCCCCTGAGGAAGTCACGTGGTTTGACGTAATGGCGTAGGGAGTGCGAGAGGCTGATGCAGACTGGAAGAAGAAGGCGCTGGAAATGCAGCGATTTCACTGTTTGCTTGTTTTTATGTTTCTCCATGTAAGAGTCCACCCATATAGTGCCCAATAAAGTTGTTTACATTATTTTAACATACTACACTATTGGAGGCCTCTTCTTCTCTTCCTCCCCCATTCCTATACCCCATATTTTGGAGCTTATGGCGATAGGTTAGTGGAAGAAATTGGCCACCTGCAGGAACAGCGGTAACTGACAGCCAGAGCCACCACGAAGTTGGAGAAAATAGAAGAGAGGGTTTGGAGAAAACAAAGTTCGAGGCTGGATCACATGCACATTCTATCAATGTGAATTGCTACTCATATTGAGGTGAGAGTTCTGGGAGACCAGTGTGTGGATAAAATACATCATTCACTTTTTCTTTTGTGGATACTCCTAAAGTAACTTGTTAATTTCACGCAGATTGTCATCTATCCCATAGGAAGGCTTTTTATTCATCAAGTTATTTCTCTTTGACTATTTGTCCATCTATTATAGCTATTACAGCTATCACAGAGACTCTTTTATTATCTTAGTAACAGAAGGACAATTTGGTGTCCTTTTATGAAACTGAGATCAGAGGCGATCCCGAGTCTCACCGCTGATCTCAGGTCATTAGCAGTGTATGAAACTGAGGTAATCAGCGGAGAACATGTTCTCCACTGATTATCTCAGCACAGTGAGGATCTGTAACTGACTGTCACAGAAACGGCCAGTGTATGAAGGTGCGATCTCGGCACCTCACTGGCGATCTGTGACAGAATTCTCACTTTCTGATTCACCATCTCAGAGGTGGAGAATCAGAGAGAGAAGCACGAATCTGGCTGAGTATTCTGGAGGAAGAAGGAAGTCTTTTGCCTTCCTTCTTTCCTTGTCAAAATATTTTATTAAAGTTTAATGTTGCAGTGTACAAATAGTATTAAATACTTATATTTTAACAAGTGACACTATACAGATGAGCTTATTTGAGAACATGTTGATATTCATCAGAAAGTTATTATTCACTTATCTGAATATGTGATATAGTGATGATAATACTACATTTATAACATACTAGAACTTTATATGTTCCATATAAACATTCAACTTGTTTGTGATTTTATACAACCTGTTAGAGTAATGCTTAAATAATAAAAAATATGGATGTGTAACTCAGGAAGTATATTTTTATAAAACAATTGAAGCAAAATAAAGGAATGTGTGAGGCAAAATTTAATTTCGTTCTTAAAAAATAAGGAAAATAGGAAAAGTCTGCGTGGTCAGGTCCGGATCCACTGCTGCAACTGAAAAAATAATGTTTTGGGTTGTCTGTCACATCTACCATGGTAAAAGAACTGTGTTGTCAAAGGTTGATAACATGGTATAGTCGATCCAGGGCTGCCAAAGTTTTTCAAATTTGGGTATCGTGTCCGTTTCTATGGCAGTCATCTTAGCATGAGTCATAGCACTATTCATTCTTGCTAATATTTTGGTTATGCTTAGTTTAGGGGATTTCCAGGCCTTTGCTAAAGCTTGTTTTGCTGCCGTAAAGAATTGTACTAATAGTTTAAATTGCATGTGCGTTACATTTTCCGGTTTCAAGTTAAGTATTGCTGTTGCCGGGTCTAGAGGAATTATCTTACCCAATATTTCAGAGGCAATTTTAAAGATTTTTTTCCAAAATTTTAGAGCAACTGGACACGACCACCAAATATGAAATTGTGTTCCTATCTCTGTGCACCCTCTAAAACAGTGTCCTGAATAATTTGTAACATACTTTGCTATCCTAGCTGGTACAAGGTACCAGCGTGTTAGTACTTTGTAATTGGCTTCGACCGCCAGTATGTTAGGGGAGGCAGATTTTGCAGTTAACCATATCTGGTTCCATTCTATGTCATCTAAGTTTCTTTGTAAGTCTTCCTCCCATTTCAGAACATAATGTGGCTTACCTGCATCTGCTTGAGTCAATAGCTGAGAATACAGAGTGGATATTGCTCCCTTGATGTGCGGATCTTTTTTGCAGATTGCTTCAAAGTTTGTCAGTTGAGTTATTGGGGTTGAAGTGTTTTGTATTGGAGAGAAAAAATATTTTATTTGGAGGTATCTAAATAGTTCTGATTGCGGAAAACCATAAGTTTCGCAAAGGGTCGGGAAGGGGATAAATGATGTTGAGTTTATAATTTTGTACTTGTATATGACATCCCGAGAAGTCCATTCTCTAAAGGAATTAGGAAGGACCCATGCCGGGTAAAAAGCAGGGTTTTTATAAAAGGAGAGTAGAGGGTTGTGTATGGATTGTAGTTGGTGTTTATTTTTGTATCTATCCCATAAGGAGATAAAATGCTTCGTAATTGGGTTTTGTAAATTTTTGCGATATTTTGGAGGGATCCAAAGTAAATTTGAGACTGAAATTGGATCACACTCAGCCGCTTCTATGGATACCCATAGTGGGATTTCATTTTGAGCATGTAGTTTACTGAGACTGGCTATATGCGCTGCCCTATAGTAACATGCAAAGTTTGGACATCCTAGGCCCCCCTTTACTTTTGGCAGATAGAGTGTGCGTTGTTGTATTCTTGGTTTAGCTGAACCCCAAATAAATGATGATGATTTCTTTTGTAAAATTCTTAGGTAGTATGCCGGTATCGGGATAGGCAGAACTCTAAACAAGTATAATATTTTTGGCAATATCGTCATTTTTACAGCATTGATTCTTCCTAACCATGATATCGGCAAGTGGTCCCAAGAATTCATCAATTTTGTTATTTGTTTCAGAATCTGTGGGTAATTATAAGAGAATAAATCTGAGAGAGATGCTGTAAGTTTAATACCTAGATATGGAAGTGCCCCTTCTGCCCATGTGTAGGGGAGGCCCACTTTAGCGGCTGACAATTCAATGTTTGAGAGAGATATGTTTAGGGCGGAACTTTTTTTGGGATTAATATATAAACCTGAGAATGTGGCAAAGTTGTTAAGAATTGGGATAAGATTAGGGCCCGATATTTGGGGGGATGATAGAAATAGGAGGATATCATCTGCAAATAAGCATATCTTATGTTGATAACCTCCTATTTCTATTCCTGTTATAGTGGGTTCTGATCTGATTTTATGAGCAAGCGGTTCTATAAGAAGGGCGAATAATAAGGGTGAAAGTGGACAACCTTGTCTTGTACCTCTCTCTATATCAAAAGATTCAGACCTGTATCCCGCATATCTTACATACGCTCTCGGTTTATCATAAAGTGCCTTGATCCAGTTCATGAAGTTTGGGCCAAAGCCCCATTTTGGTAAAGTATATGTCATGTAAGGCCAGGATACTGAGTCAAAAGCCCTTCTAACATCGAGAGAGAGAAAACTGGCTGGTATGCCTCTTTTTTTCGCAATTTGTGCCAAGAGAACTGCTCTGCGAACATTATCTCCTGCTTGACGAGAGGGCATGAATCCTACTTGGTCACGATGCACGAGTGTACCTATTACTGTGTTTAAACGGGTTGCTATGATTTTCGCTAATAATTTTATGTCTATATTTAGCATGGAAATGGGACGGTAGTTACTGCTAAGCGTATCATCTGTTTGTGGTTTTGGGATCATACATATGATTGCCATCAGGGATTCTTGCCTAAATGTTTTATTGTTTAATAGATCATTGAATGCTTCTGCGAGTGCGGGAGAAAGAATGTCCTTATATGTACGATAATACAGTGCTGAGTAGCCATCTGGGCCAGGCCTTTTGTTTATTTTTAATTCTTTAATAGCTGCATCTACCTCAGTATTTGTAACTGTTTTTTCTAGTATTGTTTTTTGGGTATCCGTCATTTGGGGAAGGTTGATTTTTGAGAAAAATGCATCAGCTGCAGTAGTGTTAAATATATTTGTTTCTTTGTATTGAGTTTTCAAGTAGGTACTGAATTTTTGTACTATTTTTTGTGGATTGCTGGTGTAGATATTGCTAGCCAATTTGAGTTTGATAGGTTTGGAGGATTTGTTAAACGATTTTAATGCTTTTGCTAGATATGTGCCGGGCTTATTAGATTTCATGTAGAATGCATGTTTGGTTTTGCGTAATAATTTATCTGCCGAATCAGTGAGAAAAAGGTCATATTCTATACGTGCTTTCTCTAGACGTGATTTGGTTGTGGAGGTAGGATTATTTTGAAAGCTCATAAATGCTGTGTTAAATTCTTTTTCTAATTTTTGTGAGAGTGTTTTACGCTCTCGTTTCAGAATCCCTATTTGTTGTTGAAAAACCCCCCTTAGTACTGGTTTATGCGCTTCCCATAACGTGAGTGAGGAGATTTCAGGGCTAGTATTACTCTTTAGATAATTTTTTAATTCTTGTTCTATTAATATGCGGTAGGATGGATGCTTGAGTAATATGTCTGGTAGGTACCAGGTTGGGTCATGTGCTTTGGGCAGGATGGAGGCAATAGTGGTACATACCGCATCATGGTCTGACCAGGGGATGGGGATTATGGTTGAAGACATAATTTCTGGGACCATACCTATTGTTGTAAATATGTGATCTATTCGACTAAATGTTTGATGAGGATTAGAAAAGTATGTGTAGTGTTTTTTAGTAGGATTGGATTCTCTCCAAGAGTCTACCATATTGTGTTTGGAAAGAAGCTGAGAGAGAGACCATTTGGATTGATGTTTCGCCGGGGTGTAAGGGGATCTATCCAAAAATGGGAGAAGGACCTGATTAGAGTCTCCGCATACAAGAAGAGTTCCTTTCTTATGTGAGTTTATTACTTGAAAAAGATGAGATAAGAAAGGAAGGGGTTGTGTGTTTGGTGCATAATATGAGACTACCGTTACAGCTGTGTCCATGATGTATCCTGTTAGAATTATGTAGCGGCCTTCAGGATCTTTTATTTCTGAATGTAATGTGAACGGAGCTGTACGGTGGAATGCGATAAGCGTACCTCGTTTTTTTGTGGTGGCTGAAGCCGTATATACTTGAGGGTAGAATTTACTAAAGAATTTGGGGGTTTGATTTGGTGTAAAGTGTGTTTCTTGTAAGCATACAATATGTGCTTTCTTAGTTTGGAATGACCGGAAGGCTTTTGTGCGTTTTTGTGGCACATTAATACCTTGGACATTTAATGAGAGTATGTTTAGAGGGGCCATGGTAGATGAAACAAAAAGCCATTCTTACCCGTTACTTTAGTGCAGTGGATTCCCGGGCCCTTCCACGCGGACAAGAAAGAAGATAAGGAAGAATAGGATCCAGTGCGATCAGTCTTAAGGAAGAAGTAAAAAACAAGTGAGACTATACAACACACAATTATTGTAAAGATATAGTGATACTTGAAGTTTACCCGTGATGGGGGGCGAAACCCCCCATCAGGGGTCAGGGGACTTTCGTTGAACTCCCATTTATTACTGTGGGAGTCCGAGGAAAGTCTGGTGGGGCGCATGGGGTTTCCACGCAATGGGGTGCCGCTCTGAAAGATGAGATGTACATCCTGTGGATGTATGCGTATTAGCCCTAATTGTGTTTATAAATGTTACTTACAAATTAGTAATTTAGCTTTCAGAGAGAGTGGGGAAAGAATAGTCACTAGGCGATGAGCCTAGGGGATTAACTTAAATGTATCAAATCTTGTCAACTCGAAAGGATACTATAGGATATTAATGAGAAACAAAGTCATAAGAACCAAACTGCTTAAGAACTGCATATATGATACTCATCTTTAAGTCATCTACTATTGTTAAAAGTAAGTTACTATGTTATTTAATGCACCGCAGAGACTAAAAGGTACAATGTAGATGGCTCGTCCTTTATAGATGAAAGGGTCTGCTGCAAAAAAAAAAATTAACCATTAATTAACATATGTAAAGGTAAAAAAGAGCAAACTTCGGTAACAAAACTGTTGCATCCCTGTATTTCAGTATGAGTTTTAGTGGTTTAATAATAATATACGTCAGCTGAAAGAATGAAAATATAAAAATGTAAAAAATAAAAATAAAAAAAATGGCCTTTCGAATTGGGGTAGGAGAGAAACCACTATTTTGTGCTTTGTGAGGGTTTTTCAAAGGTCTCCTATGTTGCAAATTACTTAGTGCAGATTGAAACAGGGATATTAAAGTCCAATATACAAAACCTTGTCACCCGTAGGTGACAAAATCACCTATTTCGGGAAAGTACAAAAAAAAAAAAAAAAAAAAGAGTGAAAAATATAAGAATAAATAAATAACTAAAAACAAAGAAAGGATTTTGTTATCCTGACAGTTATGTCACTGTGTTTCTATTGAAAATATCAGAGACAAAATAATATGCTTCTAATGAAAAGTAAAAAAATAAAAATAAAAAAAAAAATAAAATAAATAAATAAAAAAGAGAGAAAAAAAAATATAATAAAAAAAATAATAATAGATAAAGCTGAAATAGAAAAAATAAGAATTTTAAAATAAGAAATCTAAAAATATTACAAAATAATAATAATAAGAACCATAGGACCAAATATAAATATAAAAAGGAAAGAAAAAATTTCAGATAGGGATAGGAGAAGAAGCCACTGTAGTTTGTTTGGCGTGTATTTTGGATGTCTCCTAAGTTATGTGTCACTAAGACTGACTTGAAGCTGGGGTAAAGATTCCCTAAATGCTTCTACTGAAGTATATATTATTCAGCAGTAAATTCGTCCCATAAAATGTCTATCATTTCTTCAGTCCATAGAATCTTCTTGGCCTTGGGGTGAGGATGTGAATCGTCCTCTTTTATGTGCCTGGATATCACCATTACTGTTCTCAGAATGGGTTGCTTTTTTTTGAAAGAGGCTGGGGATGATCTTCTTCGTGAAGTACTTGGTGCAGAGCTCCCTTCTGTCAGATTGAGATCCTGGAGGGCTTGTTGTAGTTCTTCTGATGTTCTACATGAAATTTTGGTTCCCTGGTAGGTGAAACGTAGAGCGAAAGGGAAACCCCATTGGTATTTGATATTATGGCGTTGGAGTTCCAATAATTGCGGTTTCATTGCTCTTCTTTTGGAGATTGTTGATTGTGATAAATCTGCAAAGATCTGATATTCATGCCCTTGAAAAATTAGGTTATTTTGTTCTCTTGCTGCATTTAAAAGTTGTTCTTTTGTCCGATAGAAGTGGAACTTTGCTATGATATCGCGAGGTGGTCCTTCTGTTTTTTTGGGCATTAGAGCCCTGTGTACTCTGTCCATCTCCATTCTTTCTACCGGTATACCTGGTGCTAGTTCTTGGCACAGTGCTAATATTGTTGCTTGCAGGTCTATTATAGATTCTGGTATACCTCTGAAGCGTAGGTTAGCACGTCTTGCCCGATTCTCAAAATCTTCAAGTCTATTTTGAAGTATTATATTTTCCTCTTTCATGTTTTCTAATTCTGACAGGTGCTCTTGTGTGGTATTTTCTATTTCCTCCACTTTAATTTCTAGTGCAGATGTGCGGTGTCCCAGTTCTCTGATTTCCTTTGTTAAATTAGTGGTGATTTGTTCTGAGGTATGTTTCAGCGCTTTGTGAAGCATTTTTTCAAATTGTTTTAAAATATTTGAGGGAGTAGTTGTTTCTTGTGACAATAGTTGTGGTAAAAAAGCCTCAGCTTCTGAATCTGAATCTCCTGAGGAGAAAGTTTGTGTTTTTTTAGGTTTGCTTTTCTGCTTTGTGGTGAGTGTGTCTGAGGTGACTGGCGCTTTTTTCTGTGAGGTATTCCGCGCTTGTGAGCTGCTATTGGGGTTCATTTTCGTTCTGCTGCGGGCTCCTCCAAATATTTGTATTTAGTTCACCTCTCTGATAGTTGCTACAGCTTTTCTGTTAATTTCGTGATGGTGGGCGGTAGTTATCCAGCGGTTTTCCCCCTCACGGAGCGGAGCTCTAGTCAGGCATAACCGTCCCGCTAGCCTCCGCGCATGCGCATGCGCTCTCTGCCTTCTTTCTTTCATCCACTAGCAGCAGTGGCGTAACTAGAGACTCCAGGGCCCCGGTGCAAGAAATCATGAAAGGGCCCCCCCCCCCCCCCGAAAGCCTGATTTTGATACTTAATTTTTTTACACTGTACAACAAAGTAAGACATTTCTGTTTCTGATTTCAACTTCAGGGGGAGTGGCAGCTGTGGTACTTGAGGGGTACTGGTTAAATTAGAAACACTCAGTAATTTGTGAAAAAAAAAAATATTATTTTTTTTTATTTTTTTTCTTCACGAAGTACTGCCCACAGGTGTTTGATTATAGGGCAACTATACTATATGTTTTTTTTATCCTGATGCTTATTGCTGTGATGTTTAGCATATGTTGTTTGAACACCTGATTTAGCATTTAGTGCACTTGAGTGTTTCTAATTTAACCAGTAAGGGTTAATACCACCCGTTGAAGGGTGACACGAGTTTGGATCACTTTTCAGGTTAATTCCTAAACTCTTAGCAACCAAGTTTTTCTACACATCCCTTGTTGACTGGCCCCCAGGAAGAGCGACTCGATCATTGATTCTCTCTTCATAGGTGGCATGTAGCAACGGGTTTCACTTGACACAACAATTGAAGATGCCATTATCACTTTGGAAGGGTCACTATCAATTTGGATACAACCACCCTTGTGGAGGTGGATCTCACTTAATTAGCACTTAAGTATTTCTCTACCCACACCACCATTCAGGTGGAAGGCAGCGCCACACACCCCAACACCACATATTTTTTACAATTTTCCACCACCACCTGTGCCTCTTACTGATCCCATCCCCCCACCACTGATCTCATCCCTATCCTCCCCCCATCACCTCTGTTGTAGAAGTAATGGGGGGGGGGGATAGGGATGAGATCAGAGGTGGGGGGATGGGATCAGTAAGGAGGCACAGGTGGTGGTGGGAGAGGATGGCACCACCGCTGCCACCTCCCTCAAGTACCACCGCTGCCACCCCCCCTCAAGTACCACCGCTGCCACCCTCCCTCAAGTACCACCGCTTATATGAACTAGTCCATTGCCAGCAATGGGGTGCAACTTGTCACGTGATTTGGAACTGTCAAAGTAAATAAAGTCGCAGCGGTGTGACTGGGACTTAGACATGTATGTATATGGAGGAGGATGGTCCCCATCATTATTGGGGGTCAGTGTAGAGGATGGAAGGAGAAGAGCGATCTGTTCTAGGCACACACCAGCAGATCTCACCTGTCACACCCCCTCAGCTCTGTGACACCAGCACAGATCGCACACAATGAAGTACTATAGGCCTGTGTGTGGCCTTGCAGTGATCTGTCATTTACCCCCCCCAAAAAAAAAGATATTTGACATATTTTTTTGCTGATTTTTGGGGCAGGGGCTTATCATGAAATTAGTGTGGTTTGCAGGTGGTTTAATACCTCCTAGCCTGGTCACAACTCATGAGCGGCTGGCGATAAAATACTTTAGAAGAAAAATCCTTGTCTGTGACTCTGAACTGTGCATGCGCAGTCTGGAGCCACCCGAATTGTGAACTGCTGGGCTCAGCCTCTACTTGTGTGGTGGGGTGTGTGAATTTAAACCACATCCCACTGCCTAATCTGAGGCTGAGCCCAGCAGTTCACTAAACGGCTGGCTTCAGACTGCGCATGCACAATTCAGAATCACAGACAATTTTTTTTCCCAAAGTGTTTTCCTGACGGCCGTTTGTGAGTTGTGGTTGGCCAGGCCGGCAAGGGAGTCAGAAGTACTCGCTGCTTGCTTCCCCGCAGAAATTGCAGGTGCGGGTAGCAGGGCCAGAATTTGTGATGACAGGCCAGGCTATTGCTAAGCAAGACAGGTACTCTTAGGCCCGGTTCACACTGCAGCGATGCGGGAACCCTGCGAATCCAGTATGGGTTCCCGCATCGCATACAACTCGCAGGCAGTTTACACTGCCCTTTGCGAACTGCTGGGGGTGTCAATACAATGTTAATGACACCTCCAGTAAAGTTTGCATATGCAAACTGTGAATTCGGACAGGAATTGGATCGCATGGGTGTGAACACCCATGCGATCCGATTCTGGTGCGGACCAAAAAATGGGCCCTGTGTGAGTTTGATCTGAATGCGATTTTAGCCATACAATCTGTATGGCTTAATTTGCATCGCACAAACATCACATGAGATTTGCACAGCAGTGCAGTGCGAATCACATGTGATGTTTGACCTCGCAGCAGTGTGAACCGGCCCTAAATGTGCCCCCTCTTCTACTGTGGTGTTTGAGGGAGCTCAGGGAGATTCACAGCAAGCAGGCATGCAGAGAAAGCAGGGACAGGATGTGTGCAGTCTGTGAGGCTGAAAAGGAGCCATTGCAGTGAGTGACCTGTTATCAAGCCCAAGTAGAGGAGGGGGGAGAGCACAGGGGGGGGGGGGAATCAGAGAGGCACCTTGCAGTGGCTGGAAAAACATCAGACAGTAGCTGGCTGGAGCGGACTTCACCTCCATTATCAAGCACAGGGAGGGAGAGGAGGGGGGAGCGTGTGAGAAGGATCAAAGGCATCTGTTCTGCGGCTGTAGGGCTAGAGTAAGTGTACTCACCAGCACGGCTCTTTTACTGCTGTTATGCCCCAAAGGAGTGCGGGAGGGAGAGAGAAGTTAGCAGCCAGTGTGCAGCTGCCCAGGAAAGCTTCAGATCTGACAGTCACTGGAGGAGCATGACGACCCGGGACTCCCTTCATCCAACTCGGCCAGCTGATGATCCATGTCCCGCTAACTCGCAGTGTGACCGGCCGCTCCTGTCTCTACATGCCCAGTGACAGTTTGAAAAAACCCGGGCCAAACACGACTAACCCTGGGAGAGCACCGCCTACAGGACGTCCAGCCAATCACAACCCCATAACCTTCACTAAATGCTGGGAGAGCACCGCCTACTGAAAAACCGGCCAATCACACTCCTCTCAGCTCGGAGCGGGGCGGCCCCAGTCTCTCAGCGCTGCCTCTGCCTTCTCTTAGTGGGCGAAAGCACCCGATCCCCGGAACGAACAGCATGCACCAGGCCAACACAGTGATGACATGACAGTCAGGTGGGCCCCTCACACTGGCGGGCGGCGGTCGGGCACCTCACACGGGCGGATGGCGGGCCCCCCGGACTTGGCGGAATTACAGGGCCCAGTCGCAACTGCGACTGTTGCGACCCTGATAATTCCGCCACTGACTAGCAGCCATACATCTTCCCTACAATTACACACCCCAAAACGAGCAGGTTAGCAATCTATACTGTATATATATGTATATATATATATATAGCATATAGCATATATATATGTGTGTTTATTTTAATGTGTATGTGTATATATATATATATATATATATATATATATATATATATATATATATATATATATATATTGTAACAGCAGGAAGGTAAAATCACCAGGTTGCATCCAGGATGGGAGATATATATGTCCTAGATTCAGGCTTTATGCCGATTTATACCACTAGGGGGAGTGCTGGGAGTCTTGCAGGGGAAGAGTTAATGAGCCCAGCTGAAGTAAGTGGGCTCGTTAGGGCCTCTACAAGAACTCCCAGCATGCTAAGGGAGATGCTCCAACCTGGAACCAGATCTGTGTGGATAGTCTGGGGAGTGTGATCTCTGTGCAGTGAGCCAAAGCCTGTGTGGTTATTGCTAAGAACTTTAAAAAGCAGGGAGCTAGGGACTGGGACAGCACAAGGCTGTACCCAGTTGTTAGTTAGGCACAGCAACGTGTGTAGTGAGCGGTCAAGTTGACCAGGATTTATTTTCCTGTTTCTTTTGTTTTTGCTGTATTTTTTTGTCTGTATATAGTTCAAATAAAACCACATCCTTTTCTTTTCTCCTACCACTGTCTGCTGTGCCTGTTTTTGTGCGGTGAACCCACCCAGGGGGTCACACACACCCACTGCTGAGTTAACCCCCTCACAGTTGGTGGAGAACCAGTGGCATTTTTTTTTTTAAAAGGCCAGCATGGAGGAGATACTGAAACAGCTGGCTCTAGCAAATGCTAATCAGCAGCAGACAAATGCAGGTTTGCAAAAGAGCCTTGTGGCTCAACAACAGAGCCTCGCAGCCCAGCAGCAGACAAATGCAACTTTGCAACAGAGCCTCGCAGCCCAACAACAAGCCCAGCAGCAATCTGAGGCCCGCTTCATAGACCTGTTGCAGAAGCAAGAACAGAGACTACAGCAACAAATGGAGACATTAATGCAGCAACGTCCGCAGACCAGTGAGGCAAGTAGTTCCGCTAATACTGCGTCCTTTGGGGTGAGTCGTTTACTGACAAAAATGACTGGAGAGGATGATCCAGAGGTGTTTTTGACCACATTTGAAAGGACTGCTGAAAGGGAAAAGTGGCCTAAGGAGCAGTGGGCCGGACTGGTGGCCCCTCTGTTAACGGGTGAATTGCAGAAAGCTTACTATGACCTAGAGCAGGCATATGCAATTAGCGGACCTCCAGCTGTTGCAAAACTACAAGTCCCATCATTCCTCTGCCTCTGGGTGTCATGCTTGCTGCTGTCAGAGTCTTGCTATGCCTCATGGGACTTGTAGTTTGGCAACAGCTGGAGGTCCGCTATTTGCATATCCCTGACCTAGAGCCTGACCAAGCAAAAGACTATGTGATGCTAAAAAATGAAATATTGGCACGGCTGGGTGTCACCCTGGCCGTCCGGGCTCAGCGTGTGCATAACTGGACTTTCCAGCTTGGAAAACCCCCCAGGTCTCAAATGTATGATCTCATTCACCTGAGCAGGAAGTGGCTACAGCCAGAGACTTTGTCCGCACCAAAGATTGTGGAACGTGTTGTGATGGATCGTTTCTTGAGAGCTCTTCCTACTGCCATCCAAAAGTGGGTAAGCCATGGAGACCCAGAAACGGCCGATAATCTTGTGGATCGTGTAGAGAAGTACTTGGCTACGGAAAACCTGACTGCCTCTTCCAGAGACTCACGGACTTTCCACCCTAAGACCAGACCATTCCCAGTGGCGGGTAAGATGATTCCAAGGGGTGAGGGTGGAGAGAATGAGAGGGTGAGAGTTATACCTAATGTCTGGCGAGAACAGCCTGGGAAGTCAGGGGCTCAAGAGGCAGCAAAAAGGATTGTTTGCTACCGCTGCCGGCAAGAGGGACATATTGCAGCAAATTGCCCGGTTGTGGTTGAACCCATGCAATGTGACTTTCTAAGGGACAGACGTCAGTCGCTGTTTGCGACAGTTGCATGCACTGCCATTCGGGGAACTGAGAAACATTTATGCAAAATGTGTATTAATGGTAAAAATGTTGTTGTGTTGCTGGATTCAGGTAGCCTGGTGACACTGATAAAAGCTGAATTAGTCCCTACAGAGGTCTCTGGGAATAACAAGGTAGCTGTTATTTGTGTGCATGGGGACACCCGAGAGTATCCTGTGACTACAGTGTGTTTTGAGACCTCCAAAGGTAACCTCTCTCATCAGGTGGGGTTAGTGTCTCAGTTACCACATGATGCCATTGTGGGAAGGGATTTTCCAAAGTTTTGGGAACTCTGGGATCGTCCTGAGACCCCCACTGGTGCCCCTATATACTAGGAATGTGATAGCCAGAATTTCTCTGAGAGTGGTGAGGACTCTCCAGAATTCCCCTTGTCGGTATTGGCAGGGGAGACTCGAGAAACTGGGGAGGAGCCAACTTCCTCAGACGAAAACGTGCCGTCTGTGGAGTTTTCTGATCTCGAGGTTCACAAGGAAAATTTTGCCACAGAACAGTTAAAAGACCCCGCCCTAATAAAGGCACGGGAAAACGTAGTGAAAATAGATGGCGAGTTAGTGAACCCAGATGAGACCTGCACTTACCCGTACTTCATCGTGGAAAAGGACCTACTGTATCGGGTGGCTAAAAGGGCAGAATAAACCATTGAACAGCTTGTGGTCCCCAAATCTTACAGGAAGTTGGTGTTAGAGTTGGCCCATGGGCACATTCTTGGAGGTCATCTGGGGACAGAGAATCCCGAGAGAGTATTGCAAAGATTCTATTGGCCTGGGGTCATGAAGGAAACAGAAAATTTTTGTTCCTCCTGCCCTGTGTGTCAGAGGTCGGCACCGATGCCACATTTCCGTAACCCGCTGGTCCCACTCCCCATCATTGAGGTCCCCTTTGAGAGGATCGCAATGGATTTGGTAGGTCCGATAATGAAGTCCGCTAGGGGGCATCAGTACATTTTGGTTATATTGGACTATGCCACCCGGTATCCGGAAGCGATTCCGCTCCGAAATACCTCGGCCAAAACCATAGCCAAAGAGCTATCTCTTGTTTTTAGCCGTGTGGTTATTTGTAAGGAACTGCTTACGGACCAAGGTACACCCTTTATGTCCCGGGTTATGAAAGAGCTGTGCAAGTTGTTCAAAGTGTCACAATTGTGTACATCTGTGTATCACCCCCAAACAGATGGGTTGGTTGAAAGATTCAACAAAACCCTAAAACAAATGTTAAAGAAGGTGGTGGATAGAGATGGAAAGGATTGGGACTGTCTAATTCCCTATTTAATGTTTGCCATTAGGGAGGTACCCCAATCCTCTATGGGTTTCTCACCCTTTGAGTTACTCTATGGGAGACACCCAAGAGGGCTGTTGGATATCGCCAAGGAAACTTGGGAGAGTGAGAGTTCTCCCCACAGGAGTGTGATTGAGCATGTCGCCCTGATGCAAGATAGAATTGCACAGGTAATGCCAATCGTAAAGGAACATTTGGCCCAAGCGCAGTTGGCACAGCAGAGAGTGTACAACCGTGGGGCCAAGACCCATACCTTTTCCCCGGGGAATAGGGTATTGGTACTTGTCCCTACGGTTGAAAGCAAATTCCTCGCCAAATGGCAAGGCCCCTACGAGATAATGGAAAAAGTGAGCAAAGTGAATTACAAGGTCAGACAACCAGGAAGGCAAAAGCCCCAACAGATCTATCACATTAATCTGTTGAAAGCCTGGAGGGATAGGGAATCCCTAGTCGCAGAAACTTTGTCACCAGCTCAGTCTGATTGCATGATTCCTGAGGTTGGAATAGCAGTCACCTTGTCAAAACCCCAACAACAGGAGGTTAAGGAGTTTGTGCTTCGCAACAAGGAGGTTTTCTCTGAGCTGCCGGGACAAACGTCTGGGGTAGAGCATGATATTATTACCCCGCCCGGTGAAAGGGTGAAGCTAAAACCCTATCGGATCCCAGAGGCCCGACGAGAGGCAATACGTGAGGAAGTACAGAAAATGCTTAAGTTGGGGGTGTTAGAGGAATCCCAAAGTGATTGGTCCAGTCCCATAGTGTTAGTGCCTAAACCGGATGGGAGCTGGCGATTTTGTAACGATTTTCGACAACTGAACAAAGTTACAAAATTTGACACCTACCCCATGCCACGTATAGATGAGTTGATCGACCGGCTGGGAACAGCCAGATACATGACAACCCTTGATCTCACAAAAGGGTATTGGCAAATTCCCCTGGCCAAATCGGCCAAGGAGAAAACCGCGTTTGTAACCCCAGATGGGGCGTTCCAATATAAAAGAATGCCGTTTGGATTACAGAATGCACCGGCAACATTCCAGCGGAAAATGGACCAGATACTGAGGCCCCATCAGAAGTATGCCGCTGCTTACCTGGATGATGTAATTATCTATAGCACAGATTGGGCCTCACATCTGCCAAAAGTGCAAGCAGTCCTAGACTCTATCCGGGGAGCTGGGTTTACGGCCAACCCCAAGAAGTGTACCATTGGACAGGAGGAGGCCAAATATCTTGGGTACACCATTGGGAGGGGAGTAATAAAACCCCAGGTCAATAAAGTCGAGGCCATATAGAATTGGCCACGTCCCAACAGCAAGAAGCAGGTACGAGCCTTTCTGGGAATCGCTGGTTATTATCGGTGATTCATTCCCCACTTTGCTTCTCAGGCTGTGCCCCTAACCAACCTGACAAAAGGAAAAGAGTCTGTCATGGTTAAATGGACCCCAGAGGCTGAGGCAGCATTCCAATTCTTAAAAAAAGCCTTATGTAGCCAGCCAGTGTTGCACTCACCAGACTTCTCTAGGGACTTTGTCGTACAAAGTGATGCATCAGACGTTGGGTTAGGAGCAGTATTGTCCCAGGTCTGGAACGGGGAAGAGCACCCAGTCATTTACCTCAGCAGGAAATTGAAGTCCCATGAGGTAAATTACGCCACAATTGAGAAGGAGTGTTTAGCGGTGAAGTGGGCTCTAGATTCCCTTCGGTACTATCTGTTAGGTAGGCACTTTGACATGATTACTGATCATGCTCCTTTAAAGTGGATGGCTCAAAACAAAGAGACAAATAGAAGAGTAAATAGGTGGTTCCTGGCCCTACAGGAATTCAACTTTACAGTAAAGCATTGCCCTGGCGTTCAAATGGGGAATGTGGATGCTTTGTCTCGAGTACACGCATGCCTGATTGCTTGTGTTCCAACCCCAAGGTTAAAACAAGAGGGGTGGGGTATGTAACAGCAGGCAGGTAAAATCACCAGGTTGCATCCAGGATGGGAGATATATATGTCCTAGATTCAGGCTTTATGCCGATTTATACCACTAAGGGGAGTGATGGGAGTCTTGCAGGGGAAGAGTTAATGAGCCCAGCTGAAGTAAGTGGGCTCGTTAGGGCCTCTACAAGAACTCCCAGCATGCTAAGGGAGATGCTCCAACCTGGAACCAGATCTGTGTGGATAGTCTGGGGAGTGTGATCTCTGTGCGGTGAGCCAATGCCTGTGTGGTTATTGCTAAGAACTTTAAAAAGCAGGGAGCTAGGGACTGGGACAGCACAAGGCTGTACCCAGTTGTTAGTTAGGGACACCAACGTGTGTAGTGAGCGGTCAAGTTGACCAGGATTTATTTTCCTGTTTCTTTTGTTTTTGCTGTATTTTTTTGTCTGTATATAGCTCAAATAAAACCACACCCTTTTCTTTTCTCCTACCGCTGTCTGCTGTGCCTGTTTTTGTGTGGTGAACCCATCCAGGGGGTCACACACACCCGCTGCTGAGTTAACCCCCTCACAATATATACATACAGATATATATAATCTATACATATAGATATATTATATATATATATATTTATTTACATGTTCACGTCTCTGGCTGGGTTCACAATTGTGCGATGCGGGAACCAGCGTGATCCCTGTGCGGTTTCCACATCGCACCTGCATTGACATCTGCGCACCGCTGCGGCTGTCAATGTAAAGTTAATGACACCCCCAGATCATTTCACAGATCGCAGTGTGAACTATGAAATGGTGCATCAATCGGATCGCATGGGATTTGTTTCAGTGCGGTCCACATAAAGGGTCCTGTATCATTTTGGTGCAAATGCAATATGATTTAAATTAATATCGCACAAACATTGCATGTGATATGCACAGCAATGCATCCCGCGGGAGTCAGAACCCGGAAGTGGTGCAAATACCTGTATTAGACAGGTATCTGCACCCCCTCCCCCCTGAAAGGTGCCAAATGTGACACCGGAGGGGGGGTGGGTTCCAAAAAGCGCAGGCTCACTTTTTGTGTGAACCTCCGCTTTAATGTCAAAACCGCTGGCAACAAAAGTGAGTACACCCCTAAGTAAAAATGTCCAAATTGGCCATTTTCCCTCCCCGGTGTGATGTGAATTGTTAGTGTTACAAGGTCTCAGGTGTGAATGGGGATCAGGTGTGTTAAATTTGGTGTTATCGCTCTCAGTCTCTCATGCTAGGAGATATTTACTATAAACCAATGTGCCGATGACGTCACACGCATGCGCACTAGCGGGCCGGCTTCATTGACGGTTTTCTGAATGGGTTCTTGCAGGCCCGAGCACGCATGCGTTTGACGTCATCGCTGCTCCGGCCAATCACAGCGCCAGAGCGGCGATACACTGACGGCAGTGACGGGACATCGAGGCAAGATGGCGGCGGGGCGGAGGTGACCGAGGACCGCTGCGGGGGCTTCGATCTCAGGTAAGTCATTCATAATGAGCTAGTATGCTATACATACTAGCTCATTATGCCTTTCTTTTGCAGGGTTTTAAAAAAAAAATGGCTTTACTTCCTCTTTAACTTTTCTTATATATATATATATATATATATATATATATATATATATATATATATTATTCTACCTGCATTAAAATGCTATTATTAAAGTAATTTTTATGTAATTTTTAATTTATTAGTAAATTAAATTTTGTAAACCCTGAAATATGGTTTTACCCATGGACTGTTCTATTAGTTATATGGGGGTTTATCAATTTTGATATATATATATATTTTAATTTATTAATAAATATTTATACTTGTATACTTTATAAAAAAATAAAATAATGATTATAAATGTATTTTACATTTATATGAATGGTGTATAGCTGCATTACATATGTGGATTACATTAATTTACTATACACCATTCACATTTAACTAGGCACATGTATAATCTTTAATTATTGATAAAAACAATGTTTTTTAATAATTAGGTTAATGTATATTGTTTGGCGGGAATGTAAATGTATTATTTTATTAATATGTGGTGTATAATTTGTGTTCACTTTTGTATTTTACATTTCCTCATACTGTAATCCCACTACATCGCGCAAGATTACAGTGAGAGGAGCCGTTCTCAGGAGTTCCCAGCGTTTGTAGCTCGCCTCTCAACTCAACATGAGAAGCGAGCTACAGAGCTTCATACACAGGCACTCAGAGGAGAGCGATCTCCTCTGAGAATGCCTGAGAACACAATAGCGGTATTTTACCGCATTTTCATAAAAGGACACCTATATATTTATTGTTTTTTACCCATTGTTTTTTACCCATTTTCTACATTATTCCTGTAGCGGCCTCCACTCTCTCCCTCTATGTATCAGTTGTTCTGGCTCTGGCTTTTGTCTAGGGGTACTCTGAAGGAGAGAGTGTGGGGTCACCATGCCAAGTCCCCCTGCAGATGTATGTGCAGTGAGAGACAATCTCTTTTACCTTCGGGTTGGTGTTCTGCTTCTGGAGCCTTCTCCTGGTTTCTTAAACAATGTCTGCCAGAAAATGAGCCCCACACCAATAAAGTCCAACACTCCTTTATTCTTCCCAAGAAAAGTGAACATAATCAGTTGGACTCCCTCAACGAGTAGAACAGACAGGGGGTGTGGATGCGAGTAGGCCCAGGCACAATAAACTCTCCTACTTCCTTCCCAGAAGTAGGTTTCTGCTCCCAATCGAGGAAGACATCCCTCCCGGCGGTCTCCGGAGGCTCACCCGTCACTGGCAATTTGCTGCACCAGGTCTTCAGGTAAGTACCCCCTCCGGTCCCTTACGCCACTGGATTCGGGTACCCCCTCCCGGGGTCCCCTAGGAAGTTCCTCCCTCGCGGAGCCTTAATCCGGGACCCTCAGTCCCGGACCGCCATCCAAGTACCTCACCCCAGGCTAAAGGTGCCTGGGATGGAACACGACCTCCGAACGTCCTCCAGGCCTAGGCCGCCTAGAGGACCGACATGAACCACCGCCCTCAGGCTGAAGGTGTCTGGGACTCCGACCCCGTGACAAAGATGGCCGGCCCCTTTATACCCTCTCCCAGCAAGCACGGCGGGTTCCCCGCCCCACCATACCACTGCCGAGGGAGGACAAAAAGGGGTACGGCACACAGCAATGGTTCAACCCCAGCCCAAGGCGACAGCGCCACCCGCTGAGCTGCAGGTAAATGCACATTACTAGTGTCTCTGCCAGTTTTAAATACACAGGAAAAGTGCATGCCCGCTACATTCCTTTATTTACATATTACTTATTTATTGCACGTTTTTATCACCTTTTTCAACAGGGCATTATTTGTAGTGATATCTATCTTTAGCGCAAGATCACCTTTGTACTTATAAATGGTCCCAAAATAGCGTAAAAAGTGTCCGATGTCTCCGCCATAATGTCACAGTCATGATAAAAATCAGATCACCGCCATTACTAGTAAAAAAAAACATTATTAATAAAAATGCCATAAATCTATCCCCTATTTTGTAGACGCTATAACTTTTGCACAAACCAATCAATATATGCTTATTGTGATTTTTTTTTTACCAAAAATATAAAGAAGAATACATATCGGCCTAAACTGAGGAAAAAAAAAAAAAATTTATACATTTTTGGGGGATATTTATTATAGCAAAAGTAAAAAATATTGCTTTTATTTCAAAATTGTCATTCTTTTTTTGTTTATAGCACAAAAAATAAAAACCGCAGAGGTAATCAAATACCACCAAAAGAAAGCTCTATTTGTGGGAATAAAAGGACGTCAATTTTGTTTTGGAGCCACGTTGCACGACCGCGCAATTGTCAGTTAAAGCGACGCAGTGGCGAATCACAAAAAATGGCCCAGTCATTGGGCAGCCAAATCCTCCGGGGCTGAAGTGGTTAAAGTGGTTATCAAGCAGTGGCGGCCCGTCCATAGGGGGCGCCCGGGCGTCGCCCGCCCTCCTGAAATCACAAAAAAAAAAAACGGGCCCTTTAAGAGTTTTTTTTTTTTTTAAATGTCTTTTTTTTCACAACACACGGTGCGTCCATAGTGGGCTCGCTCCTGCGCCCGTCACTCACCACAACAATACATAGGTTCATGCATTGCATGAACCTATGTATTGCTGCCACCCACTATTCAGATGGCCGGCCCCTTGAGCGCCGGTCATCTGAATAACAGCCTCTGGTTGGCCTCTGGTTGGCCTTTAGGCCCCTTTCACACGGGGCGGATCCGTGCAGATCCGCCCCGTGAAGCTCCGCTTGCTCAGCGGGGATCGCTCCGTTGATCCCCGCTGAGCCGACGGATGACTGGGCGGTCCCCGCACACTGTGCAGGGACCGCCCTGTCAGAGCGCCGCTCTCCCCTATGGGGAATCGGATGACGACGGACCGTAGAGTCCGTTGTCATCCGATCCGCTCCGCCAACGGAAGGAAAAATAGGGTTTTCCTCCGTCACACTTTGGCGGAGCGGAGCGGAGCGGATGTCAGCGGACATGTCTCCGCTGACATCCGTGCCTCCATAGGGGTGCATGGAGGATCCGTTTCAGGTCCGCCTAAAAAACTGACAGGCGGACCTGAACGGACCTCCGTGTGAAAGAGCCCTTAGAAGTGCCTATCAGAGCCAGCGGCTCTGATAGGCTTCCCGACTACAGCCTGAGGGCTGTAATCGGCTTCTAAATACCTAATGAGAGGACGCACGGGGGTGCGTTCCCTGGCCAATCAGGTTCACTGGGTCTGGTTACCGGTAACCTGATTGGCTGAAGCGACATCGAGGGCGGGAGAAGACATCGAGGACGGAAGAAGGATGGCGCTGACCCGAGGAAGGTAAGTGCAGGGCTGGGGGGGACAAACTGGCTGCATTTGGGGGACAAACTGGCTGTATATTGGGGGGGACAAACTGGCTGCATTTGGGGGACAAACTGGCTGCATTTGGAGGGGACAAACTGGCTGCATTTGGAGGGGACAAACTGGCTGCATTTGGAGGGGACAAACTGGCTGTATATTGGGGGGACAAACTGGCTGCATTATGGGGGACAAACTGGCTGCATTACGGGGGACAAACTGGCTGCATTATGGGGGACAAACTGGCTGCATTATGGGGGGACAAACTGGCTGCATTATGGGGGGACAAACTGGCTGCATTATGGGGGGACAAACTGGCTGCATTATGGGGGGGACAAACTGGCTGTATATTGGGGGGACAAACTGGCTGTATATTGGGGGGACAAACTGGCTGTAAATTGGGGGGACAAACTGGCTGCATATGGGGGACAAACGGTCTGTATATTGGGGGGACAAACGGTCTGTATATTGGGGGGACAAACGGTCTGTATATGGGGGAAAAACGGTCTGTATATGGGGGACAAACGGGCTGTATATGGGGGACAAACTGGTGGCGTTTGGGCACAGTGGCTGTGTTTAATGGGCACAGTGGCGGCAATTGGTGTGCGTGTGTGTGTGTTTTTTTTGTTTTGTTTTTTTTTTCAGTTTGTTTGCGCCCCCCCAAAAAATTTGAGCACCAGCCGCCACTGTTATCAAGTCAGAAGTTTTTTTTATCTTAATGCATTCTATGCATTCAAATAAAAAGCCTTCTGTGTGCAGCAGCCCCCCTCATACTTACCTGAGCCCATCTCTCTTCAGCGATGTCCATGTGTGTCTCAGCCGTCCGTGACTCTCCTCCTGATTGGCTGAGACACAGCAGCAGAGCCATGAGAGAGAGAGGGCGGAGCAGAACCGGGGCTCCGTGTCTGAATGGACACATGCAGCTGTGGCTCGACAGGAGGAAGGGGCCAGGAGCACCGAAAATAGACCAGAGAAGAGGAGGATAGGGGCTGCTCTGTCCAAAACCATTACACAGAGCAGGTAAGTATGACATGTTTGTTATTTTAGTTTGAGACTTTACAATCACTTTAAGACCTCATGCACACTGGACGTTATAAAAGCGTATGAGTTTTGCCACGTTTTTTTGCATTAGCTTCTTTTAGCATTTTTTTGCATTTTGACACATTTTTTTCTAGCCTGAAAACACCCCTGCCAAAAAACATTGATGAAAGCCTATGTGTGCATGGACACATAGGATAACATGCTAGGGAGTTTACTGGCTGTAGAAAAAACGTCTGACGCCCAAAACAGCAGCTGTAAAAATGCTCAGTGTGCATGAGACCTAAAAAGGAACTTCAGTCCCGTCTGTTTTCTCCTCCCCTTCTCCAGCACCACCATTATCCTGCCTCTACAGATGTAATGAAGAGCTCTGCCCAGCTGCTGGGTCCTAGCAGAGCCCCTTTGGCACATCTCTGTGCATGTAGTATATTTTCTAGCAGTGTGCTAGGCAGGGGTGGCCTGTCCATCAAGGGTGCAAGGGCGCCACCCCCCCATCCTTGCGTCCGGCCCCTTGCAGGATGCCAAATGCATGAATTTCAATGGCAGGGTGTTTTTTTGAAGCACGTGATTAGAACCAGAGGCTCTAATAGGCTTAAAAATAGGATGGGCTTGGGAGAGCAATGCGAACCGAACACACCCAGTTGTGTGACAAAAGCGAATGAATATTCGCCATTTTCACAATGAATCTCCTCCCCGTCAATCAGGAAGTGGGTCTGAGACTTGTTTCCCGATTGGCTGAAAGAAGAAGCATTCCAATTGGCCATCGAGGAGGAGGGAGAAGGAGGGAGGAGGAGGGAGGAAACGCTGCTTGTGATGCCTGCAGAGGAGAGAAGGGGAAGCCTCCCATGATGCCCACCGCCTGTGATGCCCACCGCCCATGATACCTGCCATAGATGGGGCAAGTGCTTCAGACCCAACCGACCGGAACGGGGGGTGTCTGTGGGTGCACTTTTTGCCCCCCCAATAAATTACCCCCAGCCGCCGCTGGTGTATGGACAGGGAAAGTTTTTGGACTTCTGTGCTACCCATATTTGCGCATGCACAAAGAATCCACGCTGTACCCGCACCACCAGAGAGCCACGCTGTACCCGCACCACCAGAGAGCCACGCTGTACCTGCACCACCAGAGAGCCACACTGTACCCGCACCACCAGAGAGGGAGCCACGCTGTACCCGCACCACCAGAGAGCCACGCTGTACCCGCACCACCAGAGAGCCACGCTGTACCCGCACCACCAGAGAGCCACGCTGTACCCGCACCACCAGAGAGCCACGCTGTACCCGCACCACCAGAGAGCCACGCTGTACCCGCACCACCAGAGAGCCACGCTGTACCCGCACCACCAGAGAGCCACGCTGTACCCGCACCACCAGAGAGGGAGCCACGCTTTACCCATACCACCAGAAGAGGGAGACACACTGTACCCGCACCACCAAAGAGGGAGAAAGACCGAGCCACTTCTAGGGTACAGGCATGCTACACTACTGACTAGAGTCACCCCGGGCAACCCAGAGTGAGCGAACATCCAGCCAGAGTGATCACTGTTGCGGTTTCACCAGGTCTGGTAAGAGGGCCTGTTGGCCATTATCCATTACTGTTCCTAGGGACTGAGCCATTAGGAAGTGTCTAATCTGATATCCTCCTTTCTATGCTGGGGGCAATTATTGCAGAAAATGACACCAAATGCTGGGAGTTTTTAGTGCAGAAACTGACGCCAGTGCTGAGGGTCATTATTATGTAGACTGTCTGGTACAGGTGCTGAAGTTTTTATTCTAGAAATCTGCACCGATGTGGGGGGTTATTATTGTTGCTACTGACACCAATGCTGGCGATTTTTATTGAGGAAACTGACAGCAAAGCTGGGGATTGTTATTGCAGAAACTGGCACTGATCCTGGGGGTTGTTATTTCCTTGGGGGGAACTCTTTTTATGATATTGTTATTCAAATTTGCTAGTTGCTTGATAGTTACATCAGGTTTCTCAAACCTTTCCGTGGCTGTGCTTTATGTGATAATGACTAAGCCCCTCCCCTTCTTGACATTGTCAAAAATGGACCGAGCATGTATGGCCTTAAAATGATGCCCCCCCCCCCCCCCCCGCTCCATGCGCTCAGGAGAACGTTTGAAAACATCAGAGGTTTCTCCGCCTGATGCGGTGACTAAGAAAACTTCTGCTAGTGCGATCCAAAGTCTGGCTGAGCAGTGGTAAGTAGAGGGCATGGACACTGCCTCACCCAATAGACCTCACGTGAAGGAAGGGACCGAAATAGACGTAGCAGAGATTTTTCCTGTCATTCGCACAAAGGTACAAATTAAAGTACCATGTGACACTGTGGGGTGAAGCACTGATGGTATTTGAAGTGGCGACATCAGAATTTGTGGTCTGTCGCTGATTGGTACTGCTAATGAGGGTTTAATTGCCGTGGGTAACCTCAGACAAGTTGTTAGACCAAAAAACCCTGTTGTAATGGGAAAAACTGGTGTCGGTGAGGGAAAAGGTGGTTCCCCATCAGGCGAAGTATTAGGAACAGGTTCCCTATATCAAGAAAGTGAGGGTATCAGGGAAGGCAGAGTTCCCCCGAGAAAAGCAAGTAAGTCCAGGAACCCCAGAAGAGGGAAAAAGCGTAGGATAGAAACAAGTGTGATCCCATGGAGAGTCAAGGAAGGACTTACCTGGAAGAGCACCCGAAAAAAGGGTTGGGCCTACGCGGCTGACAGCCGGCACAGAGGTGTCCCAACCCTGATGACGGGTGCTTGTGTTCCTCCCTCCGGATCGAAACAAAGGGGAGGGATATGTGAGAGTGAGAGCCCCTGTCTTAGTAGAAATGTGTTTAAAATGGACACAGGACTCTCAAAGAAGCAATTTGAGAAGTTCCAGCAAAAGATTGGTGAGCAGAGAAAACTATGCTTTAAGTTTTCTCTGGATTTTGTAAGTCTGGATTGGGGCTGGAAACTTGAAGACTTCAAAGAGCATTGGGAGGGATGGAGTCTTCAGTCATATGTCTGGGTTTTCCAGAAGCTCTGCAGGTTGTGTGTGTGTCAAGGTGCACACATCCATTATAACCCTTTCCCGCCGAGTGGACGCAGATATGCGTCCTCGGCTTTCGGGGGTTATACCGGGATGATGCCTGCAACCGCAGGCATCATCCGGTATAATTTTTTAGAGCCGGCGATTGGCTTTCCAGGGATAACAACCGATGCGGCTAAAAGCCGTTTGGTTGTTATCCTGGAGGAGGGGGAGGGGACATCCCCCCCTCCCGCCGCCTCCACCGCTCTTACCGGGCCTCCCGTCCCACCGGGAGACCCAATCTACGATCGGCCACCTCGGTCGCCTAGAGAGAGACTGAAACAAAGCCGCGAACGGCTTTCATTCAGTTTCTTCACTGTAACCACGGAAGCGACGTCATGACGTCACGTCCGGGTTACTCGGCTGCCAATGGCGCCAGATTTAAAAAAGTACACAGTATTCAGAATCACCGTTTTCGGCGATATGAATACTTTGAAGTGTAAAGGAGGGATTGGGGGTCTTTTAGACCTCCGATCTCTCCATAAAGAGTACCTGTCACCACTTATTACTGTCACAAGGGATGTTTACATTCCTTGTGACAGCAATAAAAGTGATCAAATTTTTTTTTTAAAACACTATTTTTTATTATAAAAATAAATAAAATAAATAAGAAAAAAAAATGTTTTAAAGCGCCACTGTCCCCGCGAGCTCGCGCAGCAAAGAAAACGCATACGGATGTCACGCCCGCATATGAAAATGGTGTTCAAATCACACATGTGAGGTATTGCCGCGATCGTCAGAGTGAGAGCAATAATTCTAGCTATAGACCTCCTCTGTAACTCTAACCTGGTAGCCGTAAAAAAATATTAAAGCGTCGCCTACGGAGATTTTTAGGTACCGTAGTTTGTCGCCATTCCACAAGTGCGTGCAATTATAAAGCATGACATGTTTGGTATCTATTTACTCAGCGTAACATCATCTTTCACATTATACAAAAAAATTGGGCTTACTTTACTTTAAAAAAAAAAATTAATTCATGAAAGTAAATTTTTCCAAAAAAGTTGCGTTTATAAGACCGCTGCACAAATAAATACCGTGTGACATAAAATATTGCAACAATCGCCATTTTATTCTCTAGATTCTCTGCTAAAATATATATATATATATATATATATATATATATATATATGTATATATATATTGTGACAGCAGGAAGGTAAAGTCACCTGGTTGCATCCAGGGGGGTAGATATATTTCTCCCAGATTCAGGCTTTATGCCGACTTATACAACTAGGGAGTTGATGAAGCCCAGCTGAGGCTAGTGGGCTCATGGATGACTCATACCTCTAGGGAGAGGGCTGGGCGTCGTGCAGGCAGGGAGTTGATGAGACCAGCTGAAGCTTGTCAGCTCATTTAAAGGCCTCTATAAAAACTCCCAGATTCATTAGGTGTTTGCTCATGCCTGGACCCAGACCTGTGTGGACTGTCTAGGGAGAGTGAACCCCTGTGCGGTGAGGCAAAGCCTGTGTGGCTATTTGTTTGGACTTTTACTAAACCAGGGACTTAGGGACTAGGACAGCACCAGGCTGATCCCAGTTGTTAGTTTAGGAAACCTGCATGTTTAGTCAGAGGTCAAACTGACCAGGATTTATTTTGTTTATGTTTCTTTTTGGCTTTGCTGTGTTTTTGTCACTGTACATAGAGAAATAAACCGCACCTTTTGATTTTGAAAACCACAACCTCCGTCTGCTGGCCCTGTTTTTGTGTGGGGAGCCCAACCAGGGGGTCACACACACCCGCTACCGAGTTAACCCCCTCACAGTTGGTGGAGAACCAGTGGCAGTTTTTTTAAGCCAGCATGGAGGAGATACTGAAACAGCTGGCTCTAGCAAATGCCAATCAACAGCAGACAAATGCAGGTTTGCAAAGGAGCCTTGCAGCCCAGCGGCAAGCTCATCAACAAGCCCAGCAGCAATCTGAGGCCCGCTTCATAGACCTGTTACAGAAGCAAGAGCAGAGACTACAACAAATGGAAGCAGTAATGCAGCAACGTCCGCAGACCAGTGAGGAAAGCCGTCCCACTAATACCGCGTCCTTTGGGGTGAGTCGTTTATTGACAAAAATGACTGGAGAGGATGATCCAGAGGTATTTTTGACCACATTTGAAAGGACTGCTGAAAGAGAAAAGTGGCCTGAGGAGCAGTGGGCTGGACTGGTGGCTCCTCTGTTAACTGGTGAATCGCAGAAGGCTTACTATGACCTAGAGCCTGACCAAGCAAAAGACTATGTGATGCTAAAAGCTGAAATATTGGCAAGGCTGGGTGTCACCCTGGCTGTCCGGGCTCAGCGTGTGCATAACTGGACTTTCCAGCTTGGAAAACCCCCCAGGTCTCAAATGTATGATCTCATTCACCTGAGCAGGAAGTGGCTACAGCCAGAGACTTTGTCCGCACCAGAGATTGTGGAACGTGTTGTAATGGATCGGTTTTTGAGAGCTCTTCCTACTGCCATCCAAAAGTGGGTAAGCCATGGAGACCCAGAGACGGCCGGTGGTCTTGTGGATCGTGTAGAGAAATACTTGGCTACAGAGAACCTGACGGCCTCTTCCAGAGACTCTCGGACTTTCCACCCTAAGACCAGACCATCCCCAGGGGCGGATAAGAGGATTCCAAGGGGTGAGGGTGGAGAGAGTGAGAGGGTGGGAGCTCTACCCAAAGTTTGGCGAGAACAGCCTGGGAAGTCAGGGGCTCAAGAGGCAGCCAAATGGATTGTTTGCTACCGCTGCCGGCAAGCAGGACATATTGCAGCAAATTGCCCGGTTGTGGAGGAACCCATGCAATGTGACTTTCTGATGGACAGACGTCAGTCGCTTTGTGCGACAGTCGCATGCACTGCCATTCGGGGAACTGAGAAACATTTATGCAAAATGTGTATTAACCTCCCTGGCGGTATGATTCTTTCTGGAATTATGTACCAAAAGCGGTACAATTATTTTGCATGAAAATTTGGTGTTATGTATTATAGGCCTGCGATTCTTAGTAATTACTTACTTAAACCTAAGCAAACCAGAGTCTAGTAAACATCCCGGGTATGATAAATATAAAACACAAAATTATAAATTATAATATAATAAATAACTATAAATAATTATAAAAAATAGTAATCTAATTATAATAAAAATTATTCAATAATGTAATCAAATCAAAAACACTGAAATTTGCTCAGTTGCAGAATTGTCGCTGTCATTAGATTTAGTGTTTGATGACGAATTTCCCCACAAATCGCTATCGCTCAATTCTGCGAGTGATTCTAATTTATTATCGCTGCTTTCTAGCTGGTCTAAAACCACTTTTGACATAAAGGGACACTTTTTGGTTGCTATGGACAATCCCCAGTTTACAGGCAGAAAGAACGATTTTTATTATATAAAAGTGCATGCAGGACACTGGGCAGACCACTAGGGACAAAGGGGGTGTGTAATTATTACATACAGTACTGTAATCAGTAAGATTACAGTATACTGTATGTATACTATGTGTTTACCTTTTTGAATTTGCCGCCCAGTTCCGCTCCCATGCGCCGCTGCGGCTCGCAGGGAACGGAACTAGGAAGTCAGATGGGGTCGAAAGTGCCGACACTCGCCGGAGATCTCGCTGGCGATCACAGCAGAGGACATCATCGCTGGATCGCCAGGAGAAGGTAGGGAAACTCCGCTGCGAGCTCTGCAATGTCTACCCCGAGCGTGACTCGGGGTTACCGATCCTAGCATAAAAAAACAACCCCGAGTCACGCTCGGGATTACCGCTAGGGAGGTTAATGGTAGAAATGTTGTGGTATTACTGGATTCAGGTAGCCTTGTGACCCTGATAAAGGCTGAATTAGTTAAAACAGAGGTCTCTGGGAATAGCAAGGTAGCTGTTATTTGTGTGCATGGGGACACCCGAGAGTATCCAGTGACTACAGTGTGTTTCGAGACCCCCAAAGGTACCCTCTCTCATCCAGTGGGGTTAGTATCTCAATTACCGCATGATGCCATTGTGGGAAGGGATTTTCCGAAGTTCTGGGAACTGTGGGATGATCCTGAGCCCCCCACTGGTGCCCCTATGTACCAGGAATGTGATAGCCAGAACTCCTCTGAGAGTGGTGAGGACTCTCCAGAATTTCCCTTGTCAGTATTGGCAGGGGAGACTCAAGAAACTGGAGAGGAGCCCACCTCCTCAGACGAAAACCTACCGTCTGTGGAGTTTTCTGATCTGGAGGTTCACAGGGAAAATTTTGCCACAGAACAGTTAAAAGACCCCGCCCTAATAAAGGCACGGGAAAACGTAGTGGAAATAGATGGCGAGTTAGTGAACCCAGATAATACCTGCACTTACCCATACTTCAGCGTAGAGAAGGACCTACTGTATCGGGTGGCAAAAAGGGCAGAAGAAACCGTTGAGCAGCTTGTGGTGCCCAAACCTTACAGGAAGTTGGTGTTGGAGTTGGCCCATGGGCACATTCTTGGAGGTCATCTGGGGACAGAGAAAACCCGAGAGAGGGTATTACAGAGATTCTATTGGCCTGGGGTGATGAAGGACATAGAAAATTATTGTTCCTCCTGCCCTGTGTGTCAGAGGTCGGCCCCGATGCCACATTTCCGTAGCCCGCTGGTCCCTCTACCCATCATTGAGGTCCCGTCTGAGAGAATCGCAATGGATTTGGTAGGTCCTATAATCAAGTCCGCTAGGGGGCACCAGTACATATTGGTTATAATGGACTATGCCACCCGTTATCCAGAAGCGATCCCTCTCCGAAATACCTCGGCCAAAACCATAGCCAAAGAGCTATCTCTTGTTTTTAGCCGGGTGGGTATTTGTAAAGAACTGCTTACGGACCAAGGTACACCTTTTATGTCCCGGGTTATGAAAGAGCTGTGTAAATTGTTCAAAGTGACGCAATTGCGTACGTCTGTGTATCACCCCCAAACCGATGGGCTGGTTGAAAGATTCAACAAAACCCTAAAACAAATGTTGAAGAAAGTGGTGGATAGAGATGGAAAGGATTGGGACTGTCTACTTCCTTATTTGATGTTTGCTATTAGGGAGGTGCCCCAATCCTCTACGGGATTCTCCCCCTTTGAGTTACTGTATGGGAGACACCCAAGAGGGCTGTTGGATATTGCCAAGGAAACTTGGGAAAGTGAGAGTTCTCCCCACAGGAGTGTGATTGAGCATGTCGCCCTGATGCAAGATCGAATTGCACAGGTAATGCCCATCGTGAAGGAACATTTGGCCCAAGCGCAGTTGGCACAGCAGAGAGTGTACAACCGTGGAGCCAAGACCCGTACCTTTTCCCCGGGGGATAGGATATTGGTACTTGTCCCTACGGTTGAAAGTAAATTCCTTGCCAAATGGCAAGGCCCCTACGAGATAATGGAAAAAGTGAGCGAAGTGAATTACAAGGTCAGACAACCAGGAAGGCGAAAGCCCGAACAGATATATCACGTTAATCTGTTGAAAGCCTGGAGGGATAGAGAGTCCCTAGTCGCAGAAACTTGGTCACCAGCTCAAACTGGTTGCGTGATTCCGGAGGTTGGAATAGCAGCCACCTTGTCACAACCCCAACAACAGGAGGTTAAGGAGTTTGTGCTTCGCAACAAGGAGGTGTTCTCTGAGCTGCCGGGACAAACATCTGGGGTAGAGCATGATATTATTACCCCGCCCGGTGAAAGGGTGAAGTTAAAACCCTATCGGATCCCAGAGGCCCGACGGGAGGCAATACGGGAGGAAGTACAGAAAATGCTGAACTTAGGGGTGATAGAGGAGTCCCAAAGTGATTGGTCTAGTCCCATTGTGTTGGTGCCTAAACCGGATGGGAGCTGGCGATTTTGTAACGATTTTCGTCAGTTGAACAAAGTTACAAAATTTGACACCTACCCCATGCCACGTATAGATGAGTTGATCGACCGGCTGGGAACAGCCCGATACATGACGACTCTTGACCTCACAAAAGGGTATTGGCAAATTCCCCTGGCCAAGTCGGCCAAAGAGAAAACCGCATTTGTAACCCCAGACGGGGCGTTCCAATATAAGAGAATGCCGTTCGGGTTACAGAATGCGCCGGCCACATTCCAGCGGAAAATGGACCAGATACTGAGGCCCCATCGGAAGTATTGTGCGGCTTACCTGGATGACGTAATTGTCCATAGCACAGATTGGGCCTCACATCTGCCAAAAGTGCAAGCAGTCCTAGACTCTATCCGGGAAGCGGGGTTTACGGCTAACCCCAAGAAGTGTACCATTGGGCAGGAGGAGGCCAAATATCTTGGGTACACCATTGGCAGGGGAGTGATAAAACCCCAACTCAACAAAGTCGAGGCCATCCAGAGTTGGCCACGTCCCAACAGCAAGAAGCAGGTACGGGCCTTTCTGGGAATCGCGGGTTATTATCGGCGCTTCATTCCCCACTTTGCTTCTAAGGCTGTGCCCCTAACCAACCTGACGAAAGGGAAAGGGTCGGTCATGATTAAATGGACCCCCGAGGCTGAGGCAGCATTCCAATTCTTGAAACAAGCCTTATGTAGCCAGCCAGTGTTGTACTCACCCGACTTCTCTAAAGACTTTGTCGTACAAAGTGATGCGTCAGATGTGGGGTTAGGAGCAGTATTGTCCCAGGTCTGGAACGGGGAAGAGCACCCAGTCATTTACCTCAGCAGGAAGTTGAAGTCCCATGAGGTAAATTACGCCACGGTTGAAAAGGAGTGTTTAGCGGTGAAGTGGGCTCTAGATTCCCTTCGGTACTATCTGCTAGGTAGGCACTTTGACATGGTTACGGATCACGCTCCGTTAAAGTGGATGGCTCAAAACAAGGAGACAAATAGAAGAGTGAATAGGTGGTTCCTGGCCCTACAGGAATTCAACTTCACAGTAAAGCATCGCCCTGGCGTTCAAATGGGGAATGTGGATGCTTTGTCTCGAGTACATGAATGCCTGATTGCTGGTGTTCCAACCCCAAGGTTAAAACAAGAGGGGGGGGTATGTGACAGCAGGAAGGTAAAGTCACCTGGTTGCATCCAGGGGGGTAGATATATTTCTCCCAGATTCAGGCTTTATGCCGACTTATACAACTAGGGAGTTGATGAAGCCCAGCTGAGGCTAGTGGGCTCATGGATGACTCATACCTCTAGGGAGAGGGCTGGGCGTCATGCAGGCAGGGAGTTGATGAGACCAGCTGAAGCTTGTCAGCTCATTTAAAGGCCTCTATAAAAACTCCCAGATTCATTAGGTGTTTGCTCATGCCTGGACCCAGACCTGTGTGGACTGTCTAGGGAGAGTGAACCCCTGTGCGGTGAGGCAAAGCCTGTGTGGCTATTTGTTTGGACTTTTACTAAACCAGGGACTTAGGGACTAGGACAGCACCAGGCTGATCCCAGTTGTTAGTTTAGGAAACCTGCATGTTTAGTCAGAGGTCAAACTGACCAGGATTTATTTTGTTTATGTTTCTTTTTGGCTTTGCTGTGTTTTTGTCACTGTACATAGAGAAATAAACCGCACCTTTTGATTTTGAAAACCACAACCTCCGTCTGCTGGCCCTGTTTTTGTGTGGGGAGCCCAACCAGGGGGTCACACACACCCGCTACCGAGTTAACCCCCTCACAATATATATATATATATATATATATATATATATATATATATATATATATATATATAATGTTTGGGGTTTCTAAGTAATTTTTTAGCAAAAAATACGGATTTTAACTTGTAAACACCAAATGTCAGAAATAGGCTTAGTCATGAAAGGGATAAGGCAGAGCTGAGCATAGCTCAGGGTGCGTGGGAAAGGAGTTGGTGTTGGAGCAGTTGTTGCAGACAGGAGAGAGGTGTGCTACTGATAAAGAACTCAGGCAACATCCTTGAGACGGTGCTCCATGTGGGAGAGGTTCCAGGTCAGTGGACTGAGAGAGTTGGGCCAGCTGAGAGAGTCGGGCAGACTATAGCTGAGACAACTGGAAGAGAGAGTCTTGGGGACCAGAGGGGATCGTGAGTCTTGAAGGAGTGTGGAAGTCTGGAGTGTCATGAGAGCCCCTTCCTAGAGGCCAGGAGAGGGCCTGTGCAGCAAGGAACTGTGCCCAAGGCTGAGTGAGCCTTAAGAGCCAGGTGGATTGGCATTTTTCCATTTGTTGTAATTTTGAAAGAAGAACCCCTGTGTGGGCAACCAAATACATGTATGGACTTTCCTTTTTATTACTTTCAATAAAAATGGGCTACCACGCCCTTAAACCTTAGTTCCTGTTGGCTGTGAACTCACTTAAAACACATCTATCACTGAGCTAGACATCCCCCAATGTCACAGTACGTACACACAAATCCCTGTTCTGACAGGGGAAGAGAATCAGATCTGCTGTTCCTAGTAATTAGGAACAGCGATCTGTCTCCTTCTCCAGTCAGTCCCATCCCCCCCCCCCACAGTTAGAAACACACAAGAGGGAACACATTTAACCCCTTTATCGCCCCCTAGTGTTAACCCCTTCCCTGCCAGTGACATTTATACAATAATCAGTACATTTTTATAGCACTGATTGCTGTATAAATGTCAATGGTCCCAAAAAAGTGTCAAAAGTGTCCCATCTGTCCGCCGCAATGTCGCAGTACCGCTAAAAATTGCCGCCATTGTAGACGCTATAACTTTTGCACAAACAATATACATTTGCACAATATACACTTATTGCAATTTTTTTTTAACAAGAATATGTAGAATACATATTGGCCTAAACTGATGAAGAATTAAAAAAATAAAATAAAATTGGGGGATATTTATTATAGCAAAACGAAAGCTCTATTTTTGGAAAAAAGGAACATTCATTTTGTTTGGGTATAGCTTCACACGACCGCGCAATTGTCAGTTAAAGCGACGCAGTGCCGTATCGCAAAAAATTGCCTGGTCATTAAGGGGGCAAATCCTTCCGAGGCTGAAGTGGTTAAAGGGGTGCAGTGCAGTACATTTGAAGCGTGTTTGTAGCGTTACCTGCATTTGGAAAAATACAGCATGCTCTACTTTTTATTAGCTGCGTTGAACTGCACTGCAATGATGTGAACTATGCCAAAGTGATTACCTTGATTTTGGGCTGTCTATGCAGTTGGAGTGCAGTTCAAAATGCATTCGGCAGCCAACTGTGTTCAATGTGAAAGTGCTCATAGGCTTGGTACACACTGATGCGACATAGGATCCGAATTGTGATACCCCAAGTCAGATGACATGTGAAATTCAATGTTTCCCTATGAGAGCCATCTTAACTGATACTATACAAGTCTGTCTGATTTTAGAAAAGGTTCCTGCACTACTTTGATATGACTTCAATGCCAAAGAGTGTAAAAAGTCACATCAAAGTCAGATTCCAAAGTACTATCCGACTTGTGACATCCGACATGGATTACAGCAGCAGGAAAAATAATTTATATTACACTTGATTTTGATTTGGTTTTGATTGGTTAAAGGACAAGTTGGACGATCTCAAAGTCGGATCCCCTTCATTAAAGTCATCTGGAAACTAAAAAAGGGGCGGATTTGGGACTTTAAATTAAGTCATGACTGGGTAAAGTCATGTGCCTCCATCCCCGTCATTTGACGATAAAAGCACCATTTGCGGCAAGGGGCAGCAGTGATGCAAACAAGGAAATGGGACTTTATATGAAGCTTGGGATGACAAAATGAATGTAATGGTGAAAAATATATAATTTAATGATACATAAAAACATGTTTACATACATTGAATTCCATGTACATAGAAATGCACCCATAACAAGGTGCCAATTTCTAACCTGGCAATCATTGGTAATAACATGTTTACAAGCATATAATATTCACAGTAAATTAAAGCGGGCCACTATATATCATATCAAGTCCCATTTCCTTGTTTGCATCACTGCTGCCCCTTGCCGCAAATGGTGCTTTTATAGTCAAAGTCGGTTGGAAGTCGGATACTGTATATCAGATATATCTAATATAAATCAAAGCTGCATAAGTCATTCATTTGTTTAACTTGGATGTTCAGGGGCTGAGCATTTACTAGTAGTAGCTCCACTAGGAATGGAGGGTTTTTAGAGGGTGCAGGAGTACAATCACTTTGATATCACTAACAGAGGACAGTGGGTTATGTTGGCTATGCATAAGGCAATTTTGTCTATTTTGCCAGTGTTAAATCAAATTCAACCACATTGTGGTAATCCAAATTGCAGAAATCAAAACCACCAAAAATATATTTTTTAAAAATCTGGTAGCTTCAGTTGATTTTTACTTGGCTACCAGATTTGGAGTTGAATGCATATTAAAACCAGTCACTTTATTAGTCTCTACATAGCATGTTGTATGTATGACAGAACTACCATCATTGCAGCCCACACAAGGGGGGTTAAGTTTGGGATCTTCCTCCCCCACCTGCTCCCAGAAAACATAAAGGGCCTTATGGTGAGCAATGGAAGAAATTGCTGTTCATTTAGATAAAAATCAATCACCTTTGTACACCCCGCACTGCAGGTGCCGCCTCTCCATGTTCCATTTGATGTTCCACTCTACTCCATTTTAATAACCAGCGTCACGGGAGACAAAAAGGGTCTCCTGTGGTCTCATGTCACCGTATTGTTTTAATGAATGGTTTTCAGTAGTCAATTGTGGCCAATAGCTTCCTTGAGCTACTTACTACAGCTATTAACTGATCAGCTGCAATTATTTGTCACACAAGCAATCATTCAGTCCATAATCTAGTAAAGAGCTAGAGAGTGATTGCATAACAATTATATAGACACTTATAGGTGCACTGTCTGGCTTGCTTATTTGCTTCATTATGCTAGTCGAGTCCTACCTTGTTTGTGGCACTATTACCCACATCCAGCTTAACTAAGAAATCAATTTTTTCAATTTTACACAAAGCAAGGCTGAGGGATTCTCTTAGTGAAAAACATTAGAAGATTGCTCCACTTAGAGATATTAAGCCCCTGTTAAGGACCAAACAATACTGGGAGTCCAAGCCACAAAGTAAACCTCTGTCTTGCCCACGAAAGTTGAAGCAACAGATACATTTTTTTGTTGGCCCCCACAGCAGCCAATATTACCTTCCCTTTGCAACTTCATGCCTCTGTTCTCTAAATAGCGCAGAGAGAAACATTCACATGTATCCGGGTGCCCACACCTGCACTGAAAAGAAAAGGCCACGAAATGTGTTGAGAAACACATTTAAAAAGGGTTTTAAAAAAAATAACAAGAAAAGCAGCTCTGCCAAATGCAGGAGAGTATTAAGAGTTCCTCAGTTCAAATCCAAATGCCCGCCTCAACATTTTCCCCACAGTTGCACCGAAAATGAGAGAAACTGGGAAATGAATAAAAAAAAAGTATATTGGATATATACAAAAGGGGGGGGGTATATTTTGGTGGCAGAGCATTCACATGCAGATTCAAATGTCTTCTGTTCAAATTCTGATGCCCCCCTCAGAATTTTGTCAACAGTAGTGCCGAAAAAGATTTAAAAAAAATGTCAGATGGGAAAAAAGACAAGGGGGTTTAGTACATTGACAAACGATTTGACGGCAGATTGCGAGGTCCACAGTCCAAATCCTACTGCCCTCTCAGCGTTTTCTCAACAGTTGCATCAAAACAGAAAGCCAGCTAATGCTGTCAAATTGGATGAAAAACATAACAATTGTGTATCGCAGTGGCCATAGGTGTGCGCAGGGGGTGTGCCAGGTGTGCCTGGGCACACCCTAATCACTCTATTTGGTGTCGATTCTCCCTACTGCCCAGGCTTCCTCCCATGTTATGCCCCCCACTGCAGTGCTGCTGGCTTCCCTCCTCTCCCCTGGCTGCTGCGGGGGATGTTTCAGGATGGAGAGTGAGCGAAAGGGCAAATCAATATGTCATTTACCAACACCTTCCTTTTCTAAATTAACACAGTGAGCATACTCACTCTCTATGTTCATTCATAACTTAAGCATAGTAAACTGTGAAGAACAAGAAGCCCCTCAGCACAGAGCACTTCCTATTTATTCGCTGCCCGTGTGGCTGAGGCTGCAGAGAAAGGCTTTGAGTGTTTGAGCTTTGGGGTGCACACCCTAATGCAATAGGCTGCGCACACCTATGGCAGTGGCAAACCATTTGACTGCTGATCAAGATATCCTCCGTTCAATTCCAGGTCCCCCTCAAAGTTTTGCCCACTGTTGCACCGAAAAGGAAAGCAGACTAATGTCTTTAAAAATGCCATCAAACCAATAAAGTGGGTATAGATCAGTCGCATAGCATTTGACTGCAAATAGAGAAGTCGCTGGTTCAATTTCAAACCGTGAGGAAAAGCGAAAGGGAGTATATATCAGTGGCAAAGCATTCAACTGCAGATAAAGCCGGCGAGTGTCTTTATTGATGCCGTCAAACCAGTTCAGAAGAATAAAAAATTCAAACTGTGAAGAAAAGGCAAGGGGGGTATAGCACAGTGGCAGATCAAGAGGTCCTCGGTTCAAATACAGGTGCCCCGCCCGCAGCTGCACCCAACAGGAGAGCCAGCAAGCGTCCCCACCAATGCAGTCAAACTAATTTAGATTATTTTTTTTTTAATTCAAACCCAGAGGGAAAAGAAAGGAAGAGGGGGGGTATAGCTCAGTGGTAGAGCATTCAAGTTCCCCAGCAGTCACGCCAAATAAAGAGCCAACAAGTGTCTTTACCTCTGACGTAGAGCTGGTTCAAACAAAAATCAAAACGGTTAGGAGAAAGCAAGGGGGTATAGCTCAGTGGTCCTCGGCTCAAATCCGGGTGCCCCCTGAGCATTTGCCTGCAGTCGCACCGAAAAGGGAGAGCCAGCGAGTGTCTTTACCGATGCCGTCGATCCGGTTTCAGGAAAAAAAAAAACAGAAAGAAAAGGCAAGGGGGTATAGCTCAGTGGCAGAACATTCAACTGCAGATCAAGAGGTCATAGGTTCAAATCCAGGGGCCCCCTGAGCGTTTTGCCCGCAGTTGCGCCGAAAAGGGAGAGCCGGCGAGTGTCTTTACCAATGCCGTTGAGCCGGTTTCAGAAAAAAAAAATTCAAGACAGAGAGGGGAAGGCAACGGGGGTATAGCTCAGTGGCAGAGCGTTCGACTGCAGATCGAGAGGTCCTCAGTTCAAATCCGCGTGCCCCCTGAGCGTTTTGCCCGCAGTCGCGCCGAAAAGGGAGAGCCGGCGAGTGTGTTTACCGATGCCGTCGAGCCGGTTTCAGGAAAAAATAAAAATAAAATTCAAAACAGAAAGGCAAAGGCAAGGCGGGTATAGCTCAGTGGCAGAGCGTTCAACTGCAGATAAGGAGGTCCTCGATTCAAACCTGGGTGCCCCCTGAGCGTTTTGCCCACAGTCGCGCCGAAAAGGGAGAGCCGGCGAGTGTCTTTGCCGATGCCGTCGAGCCGGTTTCAGGAAAAAAAAATCAAAACAGAGAGGAGAAGGCAAGGGCGGTATAGCTCAGTGGCAGAGCATTCAACTGCAGAGTGAGAGGTCCTCGGTTCAGATCCGGGTGCCCTCTGAACATTTTGACCGCAGTCGCGCGAAAAAGGGAGAGCCGGCGAGTGTCTTTACCGATGCCGTCGAGCCGGTTTCAGAAAAAAAAAAAAAAAATCAAAACAGTAAGGAGAAGGCAAGGGGGGTATAGCTCAGTGGCAGAGCATTCGACTGCAGTTTGTAGAAGTCCTCGGTTCGAATCCGGGTGCCCCCTAAGCATCTTGCCCACAGTTGTGCCGAAAAGGGAGAGCCGGCAAGTGTCTTTACCGATGCTGTCGAGCCGGTTTCAGGAAAAAAAAAATTCAAAACAGAGAGGAAAAGGCAAGGGGGGTACAGCTCAGTGGCAGAGCATTCAACTGCAGATTGAGAGGTCCTCAGTTCAAATCCGGGTTCTGCCCACAGTCACGCCGAAAAGGGAGAGTCGGCGAGTGTGTTTACAGATGCCGTCGAGCCAGTTTCAGGAAAAAAATAAAATAAAATTCAAAACAGAAAGGCAAAGGCAAGGCGGGTATAGCTCAGTGGCAGAGCGTTTGACTGCAGAATAAGGAGGTTCTCGGTTCAAATCCGGGTTCCCCCTGAGCATTTTGCCCACAGTCGTGCCGAAAAGGGAGAGCCGGCGAGTGTCTTTGCCGATGCCGTCGAGCCGGTTTCAGGAAAAAAAAATTCAAAACAGAGAGGAGAAGGCAAGGGGGGTATAGCTCAGTGGCAGGGCATTCGACTGCAGATCGCGAGGTCCTCGGTTCAAATACTGGTGCCGCCTGAGCATTTTGCCCACAGTCGCGCCGAAAAGGGAGAGCCGGCGAGTGTCTTTACCGATGCCGGCGAGTGTCTTTACCGATGCCGGCGAGTGTCTTTACCAATGCCGTCGAGCCGGTTACAGGAAAAAAAAATAAAAAATTCAAAAGAGAGAAGAGAAGGCGAGGGGGGAATAGCTCAGTGGCAGAGCATTCGACTGCAGATCGCGAGGTTCTCGGTTCAAATCCAGGTGCCCCCTGAGCGTTTTGCCCGCAGTCGCGCCGAAAAGGGAGAGCCGGCGAGTGTCTTTACCAATGCCGTCGAGCCGGTTTCAGAAAAAAAATAATACAAAACAGAGAGAAGAAGGCAAGGGGGTTATAGCTCAGTGACAGAGCATTCGACTGCAGATTGAGAGGTCCTTGGTTCAAATCCGGTAGCTCCCTGAGCATTTTGCCCGCAGTCGTGCCGAAAAGGGAGAGCCGGCGAGTGTCTTTACCGATGCCGTTGAGCCGGTTTCAGGAAGATAAATAAATAAAAAATTCAAAACAGAGAGGAGAAGGCAAGGGGGGTATAGCTCAGTGGCCTATTTTTTTTTCCTGAAACTGGCTCGACGGCATCGGTAAAGACACTCGCCGGCTCTCCCTTTTCGGCGCGACTGCGGGTAAAATGCTCAGGGGGCACGTGGATTTGAACCAAGGACCTCTAGATCTGCAGTTGAATGCTCTGCCACTGAGCTATACCCCCCTTTCCTTCTCCGCCCTGTTTTGAATTTTAAATTTTTTTTTTCCTGAAACCGGCTCGACAGCATCAGCAAAGACACTCGCCGGCTCTCCCTTTTCGGCACAACTGCGGGAAAAACGCTCAGGAGGCACCCGGATTTAAACCAAGGACCTCTTGATCAGCAGTCGAATGCTCTGCCACTGAGCTATACCCCCCTTGCCTTCTCTTCTCAGTTTTGATTTTTTTTTCTGAAACCCGCTCGACGGCATCGGTAAAGACACTCGCCGGCTCTCCCTTTTCGGCGCGACTGCGGGCAAAATGCTCAGGGGGCACCCGGATTTGAATCGAGTACCTCTCGATCTGCAGTCAAATGCTCTGCCACTGAGCTATACCCACCTTGCCTGCTCCTCTCTGTTTTAAATTTTATTTATTTTTTTCCTGAAACCAGCTCGACGGCATCAGCAAAGACACTCGCCGGCTCTCCCTTTTCGGCACAACTGCGGGAAAAATGCTCAGGGGGCACCCGGATTTGAACCAAGGACCTCTCGATCTGCAGTCGAATGCTCTGCCACTGAGCTATACCCCCCTTGCCTTCTCTTCTCAGTTTTGATTTTTTTTTCTGAAACCCGCTCGACGGCATCGGTAAAGACACTCGCCGGCTCTCCCTTTTCGGCGCGACTGCGGGCAAAATGCTCAGAGGGCACCCGGATTTGAATCGAGTACCTCTCGATCTGCAGTCAAATGCTCTGCCACTGAGCTATACACCCCTTGCCTTCTCCTCTCTGTTTGAATTATTATTATTTTTTACCGATGCCGTCGAGCCGGTTTCAGGAAAATAAATAAAAAATTCAAAACAGAGAGGAGAAGGCAAGGGGGGTATAGCTCAGTGGCAGAGCATTCGACTGCAGATCGAGCGGTCCTTGGTTCAAATCCGGGTGCCCACTGAGTGTTTTGCCCGCAGTCGCGCCGAAAAGGGAGTGCCGGCGAGTGTCTTTACTGCCGTCGAGCCGGTTTCAGGAAAAAAAATTCAAAACAGAGAGGAGAAGGCAAGAGGGGTATATCTCAGTGGCAGAGCATTCGACTGCAGATCGAGAGGTCCTCGGTTCAAATCCGGGTGCCCCCTGAGCGTTTTGCCCGCAGTCGCGCTGAAAATGGAGAGCCGGCGAGTGTCTTTATCTATACCGTCAAGCCGGTTTCAGGAAAAAAATAAATAAATTCAAAACAGAGAGGAGAAGGCAAGGGGGGAATAGCTCAGTGGCAGAGCATTTGACTGCAGATCGAGAGGTCCTCTGTTCAAACCCGGGTGCCCCCTGGGCATTTTGCCCGCAGTTGCGCCGAAAAGGGAGAGCCGGTGAGTGTCTTTGCCAATGCCGTCGAGCCGGTTTCAGAAAAAAAAAATCAAAACAGAGAGAAGAAGGCAAGGCGGGTATATCTCAGTGGCAGAGCATTCGACTACAGATCGAGAGGTCCTTGGTTCAAATCCGGGTGCCCCCTGAGCGTTTTGCCCGCAGTCGCGCCGAAAAGGGAGAGCCGGCGAGTGTCTTTACCGATGCCGGCGAGTGTCTTTACCGATGCCGTCGAGCCGGTTTCAGGAAAAAAAAACAAAAAACATTTAAAACAGAGAGGAGAAGGCAAGGGGGTATAGCTCAGTGGCAGAGCATTCGACTGCAGATCAAGAGGTCCTTGGTTCAAATCCGGGTGCCCCCTGAGCGTTTTGCCTGCAGTCGCACCGAAAAGAGAGAGCCTGCGGGTGGCTTTACCGATGCCGACAAGCCGGTTTCAGGAAAAAAAAACAGAGAGGAGAAGGCAAGGTGGTATAGCTCAGTGGCAGAGCATTCGACTGCACCCCGAGAGATCCTAGGATCAAATCCGGGTGCCCCCTGAGCATTTTGCCCGCAGTCGCGCCGAAAAGGGAGAGCCGTCGAGTGTCTTTACCGATGCTGTCGAGCCGGTTTCAGGAGAAAAAAAAATTCAAAACAGAGAGAAGAAGGCAAGGGGGTATAGCTCAGTGGCAGAGCATTCGACTGCAGAACGCGAGGTCCTCGGTTCAAATCCGGGTGCCCCCTGAGCGTTTTGCCCGCAGTCGCGCCGAAAAGGGAGAGCCGGCGAGTGTCTTTACCGATGCCGTCGAGCCGGTTTCAGGAAAAAAAACAAAAAACATTCAAAACAGAGAGGAGAAGGCAAGGGGGTATAGCTCAGTGGCAGAGCATTTGACTGCAGATCAAGTGGTCCTCGGTTCAAATCCGGGTGCCCCCTGAGCGTTCTGCCCGCAGTCACACCGAAAAGGGAGAGCCGGCAAGTGTCTTTACCGATGTCGTCGAGCCGTTTTCAGAAAAAATAAAAATAAAATTCAAAAACAGAGATGAGATGCCAAGGGGGGTATAGTTAAGTGGCAGAGCATTTGACTGCAGATCAAGTGGTCCTCGGTTCAAATCCGGGTGCCCCCTGAGCATTTTGCCCACAGTCGCGCCAAAAAGGGAGAGCCGGCGAGTGTCTTTACCGATGCCGTCGAGCCGGTTTCAGGAAAAAAATAAAATAAAAATCAAAACAGTGAGGAGAAGGCAAGGGGGGTATAGTTAAGTGGCAGAGCTTTCGACTGCAGATCGAGAGGCCCTCTGTTCAAATCCGGGTGCCCCCTGAGCATTTTGCCCGCAGTCGCGCCGAAAAGGGAGAGCCGGCGAGTGTCTTTGCCGATCCTGTCGAGCCGGTTTCAGGAAAAAAAAATAAAAAATTCAAAACAGAGAGGAGAAGGCAAGGGGAGTATAGCTCAGTGGCAGAGCATTCGACTGCAGATCGCGAGGTCCTCGGTTCAAATCCGGATGTCCCCTGAGCGTTTTGCCCGCAGTCGCGCCGAAAAGGGAGAGCCGGCGGGTGTCTTTACCGATGCCGTCGAGCCGGTTTCAGGAAAAAAAAATAAAAAATTCAAAACAGAGAGGAGGAGGCAAGGGGAGTATAGCTCAGTGGCAGAGCATTCGACTGCAGATCGCGAGATCCTCGGTTCAAATCCGGATGTCCCCTGAGCGTTTTGCCCGCAGTCGCGCCGAAAAGGGAGAGCCGGCGGGTGTCTTTACCGATGCCGTCGAGCCGGTTTCAGGAAAAATAAAATAAAAATTCAAAACAGAGAGGAGAAGGCAAGGTGGGTATAGCTCAGTGGCAGAGTATTCGACTGCAGATCGTAGAGGTCCTCGGTTCAAATCCAGGTGCCCCCTGGGCGGTTTGCCCGCAGTCACGCCGAAAAGGGAGAGCCGACGAGTGTCTTTACCGATGCCGTCGAGCCGGTTTCAGGAAAAAAAATCAAAACAGAGAGAAGAAGGCAATGGGGGTATAGCTCAGTGGCAGAGCATTCGACTGCAGATCCAGAGGTCCTCGGTTCACATCCGGATGCCCCCTGAGCCGTTTGCCCGCAGTCACGCCGAAAAGGGAGAGCCGGCGAGTGTCTTTGCCGATGCCGTCAAGCCGGTTTCAGGAAAAAAAAACAAAAAACATTCAAAACAGAGAGGAGAAGGCAAGGGGGTATAGCTCAGTGGCAGAGCATTCGACTGCAGATCGAGAGGTCCTCGGTTCAAATCCGGGTGCCCCCTGGGCATTTTGCCCGCAGTCGCGCCGAAAAGGGAGAGCCGGCGAGTATCTTTACCGATGCCGTGGAGCCGGTTTCTGGGGAAAAAAAGTAAAAAATTCAAAACAGAGAGGAGAATGCAAGGGGGGTATATCTCAGTGGCAGAGCATTCGACTGCAGATAGAGAGGTCCTTGGTTCAAATCCGGGTCCCCCCTGACCGTTTTGCCCGCAGTTGCGCCGAAAAGGGCGAGCCGGCGAGTGTCTTTACCGATGCCATCGAGCCGGTTTCAGAAAAAAAAACTCAAAACAGAAAGGAAAAGGCAAGGTGGGTATAGCTTAGTGGCAGAGCGTTCGACTGCAGATCGAGAGGTCCTCGGTTCAAATCCGGGTGCCCCCTGAGCATTTTGCCCGCAGTCGCGCCGAAACGGGCGAGCCGGCGAGTGCCTTTACCGATGCCGTCGAGCCGGTTTCAGGAAAAAAAAATTCAAAACAGCAAAGAGAAGGCAAAGAGGGTTATAGCTAAGTGGCAGAGCATTCGACTGCAGATCGAGAGGTCCTCGGTTCAAATCCGGTTGCACCCTGAGCATTTTGCCCACAGTCTCGCCGAAAAGGGAGAGCCGGCGAGTGTCTTTACTGATGCAGTCGAGCCGGTTTCAGGAAAAAAATTCAAAACAGAAAGGAGAAGGCAAGGGGGGTATAGCTCAGTGACAGAGCATTCGACTGCAGATCTAGAGGTCCTTGGTTCAAATCCGGGTGCCCCCTGAGCGTTTTGCCCGCAGTCGCGCCGAAAAGGGAGAGCCGGCGAGTGTTTTTACCGAGGCCGTCGAGCCGGTTTCAGAAAAAAAAAATCAAAAAAGAGAGAAGGCAAGGGGGTATAGCTCAGTGGCAGAGCATTCGACTGCAGTTCGCGAGGTCCTCGGTTCAAATCCGGGTGCCCCCTGAGCGTTTTGACCGCAGTCGCGCCGAAAAGGGAGAGCCTGCGAGTGTCTTTATCGATGCCATCGAGCCGGTTTCAAGAAAAAAAAAATTCAAAACAGGGAGGAGAAGGCAAGGGGGTATAGCTCAGTGGCAGAGAAATCGACTGCAGATCGAGAGGTCCTTGGTTCAAATCCGGGTGCCCCCTGAGCGTTTTGCCCGCAGTCGCGCCGAAAAGGGAGAGCCGGCGAGTGTCTTTACCGATGGCGTCGAGCCGGTTTCTGGGGAAAAAAAGTAAAAAATTCAAAACAGAGAGGAGAATGCAAGGGGGGTATATCTCAGTGGCAGAGCATTCGACTGCAGATAGAGAGGTCCTTGGTTCAAATCCGGGTCCCCCCTGACCGTTTTGCCCGCAGTTGCGCCGAAAAGGGCGAGCCGGCGAGTGTCTTTACCGATGCCATCGAGCCGGTTTCAGAAAAAAAAACTCAAAACAGAAAGGAAAAGGCAAGGTGGGTATAGCTTAGTGGCAGAGCGTTCGACTGCAGATCGAGAGGTCCTCGGTTCAAATCCGGGTGCCCCCTGAGCATTTTGCCCGCAGTCGCGCCGAAACGGGCGAGCCGGCGAGTGCCTTTACCGATGCCGTCGAGCCGGTTTCAGGAAAAAAAAATTCAAAACAGCAACGAGAAGGCAAAGAGGGTTATAGCTAAGTGGCAGAGCATTCGACTGCAGATCGAGAGGTCCTCGGTTCAAATCCGGTTGCACCCTGAGCATTTTGCCCACAGTCTCGCCGAAAAGGGAGAGCCGGCGAGTGTCTTTACTGATGCAGTCGAGCCGGTTTCAGGAAAAAAATTCAAAACAGAAAGGAGAAGGCAAGGGGGGTATAGCTCAGTGACAGAGCATTCGACTGCAGATCTAGAGGTCCTTGGTTCAAATCCGGGTGCCCCCTGAGCGTTTTGCCCGCAGTCGCGCCGAAAAGGGAGAGCCGGCGAGTGTCTTTACCGAGGCCGTCGAGCCGGTTTCAGAAAAAAAAAATCAAAAAAGAGAGAAGGCAAGGGGGTATAGCTCAGTGGCAGAGCATTCGACTGCAGTTCGCGAGGTCCTCGGTTCAAATCCGGGTGAGCATTTTGCCCGCAGTCGCGCCGAAAAGGGAGAGCCAGCGAGTGTCTTTACCGATGCCGTTGAGCCAGTTTCAGGAAAAAAAAATAAAAATTAAAAACAGAGAGGAGAAGGCAAGGGGGGTATATCTCAGTGGCAGAGCATTCGACTGCAGATCGAGAGGTCCTCCGTTCAAATCCGGGTGCCCGCTGAGTGTTTTGCCCGCAGTCGCGCCGAAAAGGGAGAGCCGTCGAGTGTCTTTACCGATGCCGTCGAGCCGGTTTCAGGAAAAAAATAAATACAATTTAAAACAGAGGGGAGAAGGCAAGGGGGTATAGCTCAGTGGCAGAGCATTCGACTGCAGCTCAAGAGATCCTCATTTCAAATCCGGCTGCCCCCTGAGCACTTTGCCCGCAGTCGCGCCGAAAAGGGAGAGCCGGCGAGTGTCTTTACCGTTGCCGTCGAGGCGGTTTCAGGAAAAAAAAATTCAAAACTGAGAGGAGAAGGCAACGGGGGTATAGCTCAGTGGCAGAGCATTCGACTGCAGATCGAGAGGTCCTTGGTTCAAATCCAGGTGCCCCCTGAGCATTTTGCCCGCACTTGCGCCGAAAAGGGAGAGCCGGCGAGTGTCTTTACCGATGCCGTCGAGCCGGTTTCAGGAAAAAAGTAAAATAAATTCAAAACAGAGAGGAGAAGGCCAGGGGTGTATAGCTCAGTGGCAGAGCTATTTTACTGCAGATCGAGATGTTCTCGGTTCAAATCCGGGTGCCCCCTGAGCGTTTTGCCCGCAGTCACGCCGAAAAGGGAGAGCCGGCGAGTGTCTTTACCGATGCCGTCGAGCCAGTTTCAGGACAAAAATAAATAAATATTCAAAACAGAGAGGAGAAGGCAAGGGGGTATAGCTCCGTGGCAGAGCATTTGACTGCAGATCGAGAGGTCTTCGGTTCAAATCCGGGTGCCCCCTGAGCGTTTTGCCCGCAGTCGCGCCGAAAAGGGAGAGCAGGCGAGTGTCTTTATCGATGCCTTTGAGCCAGTTTCAGGAAGAATAAAAAATAAAAAATTCAAAACAGAGAAGAGAAGGCAAGGGGGTATAGCTCAGTGGCAGAGCATTCGACTGCAGATCGAGAGTTCTTCGGTTCAAATCCTGGTTCCCCCTGAGCGTTTTGCCCGCAGTCGCACCGAAAAAGCGAGAGACGGCGAGTGTCTTTACCGATGCCATCGAGCCGGTTTCAGGAAAAAAAATTGAAATTCAAAACAGAGAGGAGAAGGCAAGGGAGGTATAGCTCAGTGGCAGCGCATTCGACTGCATTAAAAACAGAGAGGCGAAGGCAAGGGGGGAATAGCTCAGTGGCAGAGCGTTCAACTGCAGATCAAGAGGTCCTCGGTTCAAATCCGGTTACCCCCTGAGCATATTGCCCGCCGTCGCGCCGAAAATGGAGAGCCGGCGAGTGTTTTCACCGATGCCGTCGAGCCGGTTTCAGGAAAAATAAATAAAAAAAAATTCAAAAGAGAGAAGGCAAGAGGGGTATAGCTTTGTGTCAGAGCATTCAACTGCAGATCAAGAGATCCTCGGTTCAAATCCAGGTGCCCCCTGAGCGTTTTGCCCGCAGTCGCGCCGAAAAGGGAGAGCCGGCGAGTGTCTTTACTGATGCCATCGAGAGGTCCTCTGTTCAAATCCGGGTGCCCCCTGAGTGTTTTGCCCACAGTCGCGCCGAAAAGCGAGAGCCGGTGAGTGTCTTTACCAATGCCGTCAAGCCGGTTTCAGGAAAAAAAAACAGAGAAGAGAAGGCAAGGGGTGTATAGCTCAGTGGCAGAGCATTCGACTGCAGATCGAGAGGTCCTCGGTTAAAATCCGGGTGCCCCCTGAGAGTTTTGCCCGCAGTCGCGCCGAAAAGGGAGAGCCGGCGAGTGTCTTTACCGATGCCGTTGAGCCAGTTTTGGGAAAAAAAATCAAAACAGAGAAGAGAAGGCAAGGGGGTATAGCTCAGTGGCAGAGCATTCGACTGCAGCTCGAGTCCTCGGTTCAAATCCGGGTGCCCCTGAGCATTTTGCCCGCAGTCGCGCCGAAAAGGGAGAGCCGGCGAGTGTCTTTACCGATGCCGTTGAGCCGGTTTCAGGAAAAAAAAATAAAAAATTCAAAACAGACAAAAGAAAGCAAGTGAGGTATAGCTCAGAGGCAGAGCATTCGACTGCAGATCGAGAGGTCCTCGGTTTAAATCCGGGTGCCCCCTGAGCTTTTTGCCCGCAGTCGCGCCGAAAAGGGAGTGCCGGCGAGTGTCTTTACTGATGCCGTCGAGCCGGTTTTAGGAAAAAAAAAATCAAAACAGAGAGGAGAAGGCAAGGGGGGTATAGCTCAGTGGCAGAGCATTCGACTGCAGATCGCAGAGGTCCTCCGTTCAAATCCGGGTGCTCCCTGAGTGTTTTGCCCGCAGTCGCGCCGAAAGGGGAGAGCCGGCGAGTGTCTTTACCGATGCCGTCGAGCCGGTTTCAGGGAAAAAAAATAATTCAAAACAGAGAGGGGAAGGCAAGGGGGGTATAGCTCAGTGGCAGAGCATTCAACTGCAGGTCGAGAGGTCTTCGGTTCAAATCCAGGTGCCCCCAGAGCGTGTTGCCCGCAGTCACGCCGAAAAAGGAGAGCCGGCGAGTGTCTTTACTAATGCCGTCAAGCCGGTTTCAGGAAAAAAAAAATTCAAAACAGTGAGGAGAAGGCAAGTGGGGTATAGTTAAGTAGCAGAGCATTCAACTGCAGATCGAGAGGTCCTCTGTTCAAATCTGGGTGCCCCCTGAGCGTTTTGCCCGCAGTCGCGCCGAAAAGGGAGAGCCAGGGAGTGTTTTTACCGAGGCCGTTGAGCCGGTTTCAGGAAAAAAAAAATTCAAAACAGAGAGGAGAAGGCACGGGGGGTATAACTCAGTGGCAGTGCATTCAACTGCAGATCGAGACGTCCTCGGTTCAAATCCGGGTGACCCCTGAGCGTTTTGCCCGCAGTCGCGCCGAAATGGGAGAGCCAGTGAGTGTCTTTACTGGTGCCGTCGAGCCGGTTTCAGAAAAAAAAATCAAAAACAGAGATGAGAAGGCAAGGTGGGTATAGCTCAGTGGCAGATCGAGAGGTCCTCGGTTCAAATCCGGGTGCCCCCTGAGTGTTTTGCCCGCAGTCGCGCCAAAAAGGGAGAGCCGGCGAGTGTCTTTACCGATGCCGTCGAGCCCGTTTCAGGAAAAAAAAATCAAAACAGAGAGAAGAAGGCAAGGGGGTATAGCTCAGTGGCGAGCATTCGACTGCTGATCGAGAGGTCCTCGGTTCAAATCCTGAGCGTTTTGAGCGGAGTCGCGCCGAAAAGGGAGAGCCAGTGAGTGTCTTTACTGATGCCGTCGAGCCGGTTTCAGAAAAAAAAACAAAAAACATTCAAAACAGAGAGGAGGGAGTGCGCATGCGCGGGACTTCCGGGAAGACGCTCTGAACGGGAGCTCCGCGCTGCTCCGGCCTCTCGCAGCCCCCTGAGCCTACAGACTGAGCGGGAACCGGCCAGGACTGACCCCATCGCCTCCCGGGTGAACCAGGGACGATTTCATATGCCGGGCGGCTCACAAAAGAGGGAGGTAAGCCGCCAGCTCGACTTTACACTGGCAGCCCCTGCATCATCCAAGATGGCGGCCGCAGCTCAAGGCAGCATGGAAGGCCCGGACTCCATTGCGGATCCTCCTTCCCATCTCCAGCACCAGATCGATCTGCTGGCAACTCCTGTGAGTACCTGCAACCCCCAAGGGATCTCCCCAGCATCCACTGAGTCCCTGCTGAAACGGACTTTTGGAGATCTCCCCCTCTCTCCCATGCTGCGATCCCCCTTAAGCCTGGCAGGCCCCCACCTCTCCCCCCCTTGCAGCCAGTTCACTCCGCTGACATGCAACTTATGCTGCAGAACTTTTCTGAGCTGCTAGCCACAGGCCTAGCCCACAATGCCACTCAGATCACTGCTACCATTAAGGCTGATTTGCAGAGCCTGGGAGCCCGCATGGATGCAATTGAGCAGGCTGTGGATAACACTGCCGCCCGTACTAACCAAAATACCACATGCATCCAAACCTTACAAGATCAACTTGAGACAGCTCTCTCTAAAATCGATGATTTAGAGAACAGGAGTAGAAGGTATAATTTCCATATACGTGGGATACCTGAATCTGTTACTGATGTTCACAGCACAGTTAAATTGTTCATTAAAGAACTCATGCCAGACATTCAGGACCACAGATTGGAACTTGACAGGGCTCACAGAGTCCTCCAGCCCCCCCGCCCAGATGGTCTCCCAAGGGACATTGTAGTCAAGCCCCATTACTATGGTGTGAAGGAGGATGTTATGAGGCAGACCCGCAACCTGGACAATCTCTCCTTCCAAGGGAATAAAATCCAAATCTTTGCTGACATCTCACCCACCACGGTCCAGAAACGGAGGTCCCTTAAACCCCTCCTGGAGGTCCTCAACCAGAATTCCATCAAGTACCGCTGGGCTTTTCCGTTCCGCCTACAATTTCATTTCAGGGACAAATCCTTTGGCTTTTCCACCTTTCAAGACAGCGAACGTCTCCTTCTTCATCTTGGTCTTATCTCCCGAGAACTTGCTGCACAACAAGCGACAACAAAATCAGGCTCCTCAAAGCGTCCACCCCCCGGCAGTCCTCTGACCCCGTTATGGAATAAACAACAAACAAAGAGACAGAGAGAATCCCGACCCCCGAGATGAGGGACTTCTTTTGTTTTTCTCCCGGACGGGAGATGGGTTGCTTTTGACTATCCCTAATATTTCAGAGAGCTAACTACTCTCCCCCCTAGTATGGTGGTAGACAGACCCGCACGGCCCTGACTGGCTTCAGGCGGGCCAGGGTCTTGATCTGTTTGGTTTGGGCCCCACTTGCCCATCTTATGGCTAGTTGGGACTCCCAATATCCCCCGTTCCTCCCACCTCGCTGAGGAGGACGCTTTCATTGCCTTTCTGACTTGTTGCATATATGATGGGCCTTTTCTAGTTCCAACCTATGGTTAGGCCTAGTAGCCTATACCCTTCCTTCCCCCTGTCCCCCCCTTTTTTTTTTTTTCTTCCCTTTCCCCTCCCCCTTCCCCCCCCCCATCCTCTCTTGCCTCCCTCCCCACCTTCCCTTCCTCTCCCTTGCAGGTTCCACTCCATGCACTGGTTATGTTCTGGTTATACAGTTTTACGGTTCGTTATATTTGTTTGTTTACAGTATTTTCTGCACTTTGGCCGTTCCAGTACTGTTTTACCCCCCATTGGGGGCTCTGACGGCCGGAGCGGCTCATCATGCCGCTCTCTCTGTTGTGACGCGGAGGGACTTTTAATCCCTCTGGTGACATCAGGTAGACAACCCCTACTGGGGTTGCACTCTCTCCAAGACCCCTCTTGCAGGAGTCCTTGGACTTGGACCCGGCTAGCCGGTCCTGTTGAATTTTATCTGAATTTTTGCATATGTTTGTTTTGTTCTCCTTTTGTGATTTAACTGACCAATATAATGACATCTCTGATCTTTCCTCCTCTTTTTCTTCTATTTCTTCTCCCCCCCCCTTCTCCCCTCCCCACAGTGTTCTCCTCCTCCCTCCTCCAGGATTCCTCGCGGAGAACTCCCCCAGGCCTTGCTCCAGGGCGTTTGTTGATAGCCTACCTCGCGCTGGATGTCCGGATTCTCTCTTCTCTCCAGGTAAGCTCCCCTTTTACATTCTCGCACCCCCCTCGGGCACCCATGGCTGAGACTGACGCTCGCAAGCTGCCTTTGAAAGTAGCTTCCCACAATACACAGGGACTTAATTCCCCTTCTAAACGCCGGAAGGCCTTTCAGAGCTACCACGCCAGAAGCCTTGATGTTGTCCTTCTTCAGGAGACCCACTTCCCCGCTAGCTATACCCCCTCCTTCCTACACCGTAGCTTTCCCACCTTCTACCTTGCGAATGCTGACACCAAACAGAGAGGGGTGGCCATTCTCTTGGCTAAACGTATCCCATTTACCCACATTCACACAATTCGTGATAAAGATGGTAGGTACCTGCTGGTCAAAGGGCTCATAGAAGGGGTGACGTATTCTTTTGTTTCATACTATGCCCCCAATCGGGGCCAGGCAAATTTTTTTGCATCCATGTTCTCAACCCTCTCCTCTCATCTAGAAGGTAGAGTCTTAATAGGGGGTGACTCCAATATCACGTTTGACCACACACTTGACAAATCCCACGAGAACAGGCCACGCCTTAAGAGACCCTCCAAACAAAGCCTCAGAATCGCTCGACTCCTACATGACTTGGGCCTGATTGATTCTTGGAGGGAATTGAATCCCACGGCCAAAGACTTTACCCATTACTCTGCCCCACACAAAACATTTGCCAGGATTGACCACATCTTCGTACCCAATTCTGACATTCACACTGTCTCTCACTCCTCAATACAAGAAGTTCCGTGGTCGGACCACTCCTTAGTAACCCTTAGAATCTCTAGCTCCCTTTCGCCTTCAGGCCCCCCTCAGTGGCGCTTGAGTAAATCCCTCCTTGCCAACCCGGTCCACTGCACCATGCTGGAAAAGGACATCCAAGAATTTTTCCCCCTCAATGATACCGGGGAAACTTCCCCTAGCTCTCTCTGGGGAGCTCATAAAGCCGTCTTGAGGGGGAGGATGATTCAAATGGCTTCCAACCTGAAAAAAGGAAGGAAGGTGGATGTAGAAAACTTGGAAAGGGATTTTACACTACTTAGTAAAGCCCATAAGTCTAACCCCACTCCAGCCAGTCTGGCCAAGTTAGAATCCGCCCGCATTGCTTTAAATCTTGCCTTAACTTCTAATGCAGACAAACACTTGAGCTGGTTAAGTGGCAAATTCTACTTACAAGCTGATAAAATCGGCTCGCGCTTGGCGGCCAAACTCTCCCCAAGGATCCAAAATTTCTCCTTACCCAAGATTAAATCGTTATCGGGTTCTCTCACCCAGAACCCCCATAAAATCCTAGAAACCTTCCAAGCTTTCTACTCCAAACTATACGCATCTCCTTCCTCTGCCGACCCTGTTCCCTTAGAATCATTTTTGGCGGACATTGATCTCCCCAAACTTTCAGAGTCCCATAGATCCATGATGGAATCACCTTTTAGTACTGAAGAGGTCCAGGAGGTCATCAAAAATGTCAAAACAGACTCGGCGCCAGGGCAAGACGGTTTCTCCGCCCTTTATTACAAAACTTTCTTTGGGGTCCTATCTCCTCGTCTGGCCAGTCTCTTTAACTCCCTACGAGAGGGCTCCATTCTCGAACCCGCTGCCAACCTCGCATATATCTCTGTGATCCCCAAACAGGGAAAAGATCCTAGTGATGTAGGCAACTATAGGCCGATTTCGTTGATCAATAATGATCTGAAAATCATGACCAAGATTTTGGCCAACAGAATAGCCTCCTTCATAGCTTCTTATGTTCATAAGGATCAGGTGGGTTTCATTCCCGGGAGACAGGGACCGGACCAGATCAGGAGAGCAGTAGATTTGATTTCCCTCATGCAATCCTCCTGGGATGGCGGGTCCCCCCAGAAGGGATACATTCTTTCCATAGACCTCCAAAAGGCCTTTGATACGGTCACCTGGCCATACCTTTTTACCATTCTACGCCATTGGGGATTTGGCCCGGAATTCCTAAGAACCCTGGAGTCTATATATCCCTCCCCGAAAGCCCAGATCAAACTACAGGGACGTCTCTCCGACCAATTCCCAATCTTAAACGGTACCAGACAGGGCTGCCCGCTCTCCCCTATTCTCTTCGCAATAGCGATAGAAATCCTAGCTCTAGCAATTAGACAACACCCGGACATTCACGGGGTTCAATGTGGTCAACATACACACAAATGCGCCCTCTTTGCGGACGATGTCCTCCTTTTCGTCACCTCCCCTCTCAGGTCGACCCCCAATATTCTCCAACTCCTCACCACTTTTGGAAAGGTTTCAGGCCTTCAGGTCAACATGGCAAAGTCAATGGCCTTAAACGTCACTACACCCCAAGATATAGTCGATAGGCTCAAAACAAACTTCCCCTTCTCCTGGTGCGCCTCTTCTCTTCCCTATTTAGGTGTTTTCCTCACCCCAAAAGTAGAGCTCCTATTCCAACACAATTACCCTGCCATGTTCAAAAAACTCACAACTGAACTTACACAATGGTCTCTTTATAAATTATCCTGGCTGGGTAGAGTCAATTCGGTCAAGATGACCCTCTTGCCCAGATTGCTTTATCTCTTCCGGTCCCTGCCTATCCCTGTCAAGAAGCGAGCACTGGATAGACTCCAATCAAAAATCATACAGTTCATATGGGGGGGCAAGGGACATCGTCTATCTAAAAAAGTTCTGTATAGGGCAAGGAAGAAAGGAGGCCTTGGCCTTCCCAATATGTGGTGGTACTACCAAGCAGCCCAACTCTGTCAATTCTCAGCAATATATACTAAAGGACCTAAACCGGACTGGGTAGACATAGAAAGGCAGGCAACCCCTAACCACACATTGGACTATTTAGCCTGGAGACCACGTAAGGACCGCCCCTCGATCCTGTCACCCGCCCTCTCTCACTCAATGGCTCTCTGTGATATCCTTCATAAACATCCCGCACTATCCTCTTCCTGGCATCCCCTCGCTCACATCTTTCACAATCCCCAATTCCCCCCGGGTCTAAACATCCAGGCTTTTGGATGGTGGCTTGACAAGGGTTTATACAGAATAGGACAATATTTTAACAATGATGGCCCCATCTCGCTCAAATACTGCACTTCCAAACTGGACATGCCCTCCTCCGAAACCTTCCGCTATTATCAGTTGTTACATTTTCTGCGTGGGGTCTGGAAAAGTTCAGACAACCCACTCTCGGTTACCAAATATGAGCATTGGTGTTCCTCAGCCATGGGCGTCAGGGGGGGCATCTCCCTGATCTATTCAGCGCTAGCTGACCCTCAGGGCAAAGCGAGCTATATGTTGAAATGGGAGCGTGACCTCCAGTTTGAATGGGATCTAGACACTTGGCACACAAATTTCTCCCGCTCATTCAAGGGTATCTTAAACACCTCCCTGATGGAGGCGGACGTTAAGGTTATCTCCAGATGGTACCTGGTCCCTACGCGCCTTTCTAGGCTCTATCCGCAGTCTTCCCCCCTCTGCTTCAGAGGATGTGGCCTCGTAGGCTCTCTCCTCCACACCCTCTGGGAATGCCCTAAAATTAGGGGGTTCTGGAATAGAATTTTCAGCCTCATTCGCAAAGTCACTGGTTTCGAGGTGAAGCAGAACCCTACTATTGCCCTCCTTAACCACTTAAGCCCCGGACCATTTCGGGCCATTAGGACCAGGCCTGTTTTTGGGATTCGGCACTGCGCTGCTTTAACTGTAAATTGTGTGGACATGCAATGTTGTACCCAAATGAAATTTGCGTCCTTTTCTTCCCACAAATAGAGCTTTCTTTTAATGGTATTTGATTGCCTCTGCGATTTTTATTTTTTGCGATATAAACAGAAAAAGACCGAAAATTTTGAAAAAAAATGATATTTTCTACTTTTTGTTATAAGAAAAATCGAATAAACTCAATTTTAGTCATACATTTAGGCCAAAATGTATTCAGCCACATGTCTTTAGTAAAAAAAATGTCAATAAGCGTATATTTATTGGTTTGCGCAAAAGTTATAGCGTTTACAAACTAGGGTACATTTTCTGAAATTTACACAGCTTTAAATTTATGACTGCCTATCTCATTTCTTGAGGTGCTAAAATGGCAGGGCAGTACAAAACCCACCCAAATGACCCCATTTTGGAAAGTAGACACCCCAAGGAAATTGCTGAGAGGCATGTTGAGCCCATTGAATATTTTTTTTTTGTCCCAAGTGATTGAATAATGACAAAAAAAATAAAAAATAAAAAAAATTACAAAAAGTTGTCACTAAATGATATATTGCTCACACATGCCATGGTTATATGTGGAATTGTACCCCAAAATACATTCTGCTGCTTCTCCTGAGTACGGGGATACCACATGTGTGGGACTTTTTAGGAGCCTAGCCACGTACGGGACCCCGGAAACCAAGCACCGCCTTCAGGATTTCTAAGGGCGCAAATTTTTGATTTCACTCCTCACTACCTATCACAGTTTCGAAGGCCATAAAATGCCAAAATAGCAAAAAAAAAAACCAAATGACCCCATTTTGGAAAGTAGACACCCCAAGCTATTTACTGAGAGGCATGTTCAGTCCATGGAATATTTTATATTTTGCCACAAGTTGCGGGAATATGACAAACTTTTTTTTTTTTGCACAAAGTTGTCACTAAATGATATATTGCTCACACATGCCATGGGCATATGTGAAATTACACCCCAAAATACATTCTGCTGCTTCTCCTGAGTACGGGGATACCACATGTGTGGGACTTTTTGGGAGCCTAGCCGCGTACGGGACCCCAAAAACCAAGCACCGCCTTCAAGGTTTCTAAGGGCATAAATTTTTGATTTCACTCCTCACTACCTATCACAGTTTTGAAGGCCATAAAATGCCAAGATGGCACAAAACCCCCCAAATGACCCCATTTTGGAAAGTAGACACCCCAAGCTATTTGCTGAGAGGCATGTTGACCCCATTGAATATTTTTTTTGTCCCAAATGATTGAATAATGACAAAAAGAAAAAAAAAATGTACAAAAAGTTGTCACTAAATGATATATTGCTCACACATGCCATGGTTATATGTGGAATTGCACCCCAAAATACATTCTGCTGCTTTTCCTGAGTACGGGGATACCACATGTGTGGGACTTTTTGGGAGCCTAGCCGCGTACAGGGCCCCAAAAACCAAGCACTGCGAACGCTGCAGTTATGTGTGTTGTGTTTGGTAAGTGACAGTGATCGATCGATACTGCACTTGGGTGGGCTGGGCTGGGCTGGGCTGGGCGGAGGGGCTAAACGCAGGCGCTAGCAGGTATCTGGGCTGATCCCGCTAACACTGCGTTTTTGGGAACCCTAAACCGCTGGGGATGCTAGTATAGATCTGATCAGATACTATACCACTAAGGGGGGTGTATGCTTTGCGCGTGGGTGTTAGCGTTACTGTCACTAACCTAACACTGCCTGGGGCGACACAGACCCTCTCTGGCGCTAAAACCTAATTGATCTCACCCGCCGGGCGATCAGGGGGGTTAAACCTTTATTGGGTTATATACGGCGGGTGCCCTGATGCTATAAAAAGCAAACTAATCAACCAGCGTCACCCGTAACCTTTATATGGTGATCACTGGTGAAAGGGTTAACTAGGGGCAATCAGGGGGTTAAAACCTTTATTAGGTTAAATATGGGGGTACCTGACACTATATAAAAACCTGACGGGTAACCTAAATAACTAAATAACTTACTGGCTAACCAGTGACACCAGTGACGCTTATACGGCGATCACTGGTGAAAGGGTTAACTCTAGGGGCAATCAGGGGGTTAAAATAATATATGGGGGTACCTGACACTAATAAAAACCTGCGGCGAACCTAAAAAAAAATAACTGCCTATCTAAAACACCAGCGACACAAATACAGCGATCGGAAAAACAATCGCTTAGTGACGCTGAAGTTAGGGGGTGAAAGGGTTACCTGGGGGGTGATCAAGGGGTTAAACCTTTATTAGGGGGGGTTAGGGGGCTACCTTGGACCTAAAGGGGCCTAATCCTAACTGCCCTGCAACTTTTTACAATCACAGATGACACTAAATGCAGTGATCAGTAAAATAAATGATCACTGCAATCAGTGACACTGTGATTGGGGGCTTTGGGGTGACCTGGGGGGTGATCTGGGGGTGACTGGGGGGTGATTTGTGTGCCTATGTGTACCTACGTGTCAGTGGACTGTTGGTGCACTAACCTGCTTCTTCTCTGCTCGGCGCCGGGAACGAAAAGACCGCGGCGAGGGAGATGACATCACTTCCTCCAGCCTGTGTTTACATCACATGGCGGAGGAAGCATTTTCATTGGCCGGGAGCAATCGCGAGGGGGGGGGGCGGAATCGAGCGCCCCCCCCCCTCATGCCTGATCGCTCCCGAACACTTAACGGCCGCTCACTGCAGTGAAGGGGGGTCCGGATGGACCCCCCAACTGCACAAAGGCGATCACGTAGATCTACGTGATTCTGCCTGTCGGTGCCATTCTGCCAACGTAAATCGGCGGTGGGCGGTCGTTAAGTGGTTAATGATGCTCTCCCTAAGGTCCCTAAATTGTCCCGCTCTCTCATACACTTCATCCTTCTGGGGGCCAAGATTACCTTGGCCCACGCCTGGAAGTCGCCCTCTGCGTCATTTCGCCAAGCTAAACACAAGATTTCCTGGATAATGACACAGGAAAGGGTTTCTAATACCTTACTAGACAATCCTGAAAAATTCCGTCTTATTTGGGAACCCTGGGCTATGCATGAAGGCATATCCCTTCTGCCCCAATAGGTGAGCACTGGACAGGCCCGATTCGGCACGTTGCTGACCATTTTTCCCCCCTCTCCCCGAGGAATCCTGATTTCCCCCGCCCCCTTCTTTCCCTCTTATTCTCTGGTTCGCTCCCCCTTCTCTTCCCTATCCCTATTTCTTCCTTTCTTTTCTTCCTATTCTTAATCTCTTTCTTAGACTGTCACTGGCTACTCAGGTTTTACATCTGTGTAGTCTTTCTTGTTTTATGTTGATGGATACAGCTAGATGCTCCGCCTTACAGGCATTTGGAAGCCATTCCATTAGTTGGGTTTTTCAACCCCTTCAGACTATTAACAGAGGTTCAAGGTCAGACTCCCCCTGGATGGTCCGCATCCTCAGGGGATTAGCAATCTGGACAGGTTAGCGGGTTGCCAAGCCCTTTGTTCATATCCCTCCCTGGGTGTTCTGTTCCTGATCGTTCCGTGCACAGCAGGATCCCAATTGGGGTGCGTGGACTGGTCGGGCGTAGACGTAGGGCCGTTGTCCCTCAGGGTCTGCCTTAAATTTGTTGGCGCCTACTTTTTTCTTCTTTTTTTTTGTATGCTGAGTCTGCTCTACCCTCTATAATAGGTACTGTGGTCCATGATATTGTGATGGAACATAACTCCAAGTGACCTTCTTTTGTTTGTTTCTGATGATCATACTTTGTACCGACCTCGTTTGGGGTCTTTTGTTACCTTCTTTTATAATTGTACTGCATCTAATCACAATAAACCTTTTTTTGAAAAGAAAAAAAAAACAGAGAGGAGAAGGCAACGGGGTATAGCTCAGTGGCAGAGCATTCAACTGCAGATCGAGAGGTCCTAGGTTCAAATCCGGGCGCCCCCTGAGCATTTTGCCCACAGTCGCGCCGAAAAGAGAGAGCCTGCGAGTGTCTTTACCGATGCCGTCGAGCCGGTTTCAGGTAAAAAAAAAAAATTCAAAACAGAGAGGAGAAGGCAAGGGGGTATAGCTCAGTGGCAGAGCATTCGACTGCAGATCACGAGGTCCTCGATTCAAGTCCGGGTGCCCCCTGAGCGTCTTGCCCGCAGTCGCGCCGAAAAGGGAGAGCCAGCGAGTGTCTTTACCGATGCCGTCGAGCCGGTTTCAGGAAAAAAAAATTTCAAAACAGTCAGGAGAAGGCAAGGGGGTTATAGCTCAGTGGCAGAGCATTCGGCTGCAGATCGAGCGGTCCTCGGTTCAAATCGGCGTGACCCCTAAGTATTTTGCCCGAAGTCGCGCCGAAAAGGGAGAGACGGCGAGTGTCTTTACCGATGCCGTCGAGCCGGTTTCAGGAAAAAAAAAATTAAAATTCAAAACGGAGAGGAGAAGGCAAGGGGGGTATAGCTCAGTGGCAGAGCATTCGACTGCAGATCGAGAGGTCCTTGGTTCAAATCCGGGTGCCCCCTGAGCGTTTTGCCCGCAGTCGTGCCGAAAAGATGGAGCCGGCGAGTGTCTTTACCGATGCCGTTGAGCCGGTTTCAGGAAAAAAATAAATTTCAAAACAGAGAGGAGAAGGCAAGGTGGGTATACCTCAGTGGCAGAGCATTCGACTGCAGATCGAGAGGTCCTCGGTTCAAATCCGGGTGCCCCCTGAGCGTTTTGCCCGCAGTCGCGCCAAAAAGGGAGAGCCGGCGAGTGTCTTTACTGATGCCGTCGAGCCGGTTTCGGAGAAAAAAAATTTCAAAAGCAGAGAGGAGAAGGCAAGGTGGGTATAGCTCAGTGGCAGAGCATTTGACTGCAGATCGAGAGGTCTTTGGTTCAAATCCGGGTGCCCCCTGAGCATTTTGCCCGCAGTCGCGCCGAAAAGGGAGAGCCAGTGAGTGTCTTTACCGTTGCCGTCGAGCCGGTTTCAGGAAAAAAAAATTCAAAACAGACAGGAGATTGTAAGGGGGGTATAGCTCAGTGGTAGAGCATTCGACTGCAGATTGAGAGGTCCTCGGTTCAAATTCGGGTGCCCCTGAGCGTTTCGCCCGCAGTTTAGCCGAAAAGGGAGAGCCGGCGAGTGTCTTTACCGATGCCGTTGAGCCGGTTTCAGGAAAAAAAAAATTTCAAAACAGAGAGGAGAAGGCAAGGTGTGTATACCTCAGTGGCAGAGCATTCGACTGCAGATCGAGAGGTCCTCGGTTCAAATCCGGGTGCCCCCTGAGCGTTTTGCCCGCAGTCGCGCCGAAAAGGAAGAGCCGGCGAGTGTCTTTACTGATGCTGTCGAGCCGGTTTCAGGAAAAAAAAAATCAAAACAGAGAGGAAAAGGCAAGAGGGGTATAGCTCAGTGGCAGGGCATTCGACTGCAGATCGAGAGGTCCTTGGTTCAAATCCAGGTGCCCCCATTAGCGTTTTGCCCGCAGTCGCGCCGAAAACTGAGAGCCGGCGATTGTCTTTACCGATGTCGTCGAGCCGGTTCCTGAGAAAAAAAAATTCAAAACAGAGAGAAGAAGGCAAGGTGGGTATAGCTCCGTGGCAGAGCATCCGACTGCAGATCGAGAGGTCCTCGGTTCAAATCCAGGTGCCCGCTGAGCTTTTTGCCCGCAGTCGCGCCGAAAAGGGAGAGCCGGCGAGTGTCTTTACCGATGCCGTTGAGCCTGTTTCAGGAAAAAAAAAATTCAAAAGAGAGAGGAGAAGGCAAGGTGGGTATACCTCAGTGGCAGAGCATTCGACTGCAGATCGAGAGGTCGGTTCAAATCCGGGTGACCCCTGAGCATTTTGCCCGCAGTCGAGCCAGTTTCAGAAAAAAATAAAATAAAATTCAAAAACTGAAATGAGATGGCAAGGGGGTATAGCTCAGTGGCAGAGCATTCGATTGCCAAGATCAGGAGATCCTAGGTTCAAATCCGGGTGCCCCCTGAGCATTTTGCCCGCAGTCGCACCGAAAAGGGAGAGCCGGCGAGTGTCTTTACCGATGCCGTCGAGCCGGTTTCAGGAAAAAAAATTCAAAACAGAGAGGAGATGGCAAGGGGAGGTATAGCTCAGGGGCAGAGCATTCGACTGCAGATTGTGAGGTCCTCGGTTCGCATTCGGGTGCCCCCTGAGTGTTTTGCCCGCAGTCGCGCCGAAAAGGGAGAGCCAGTGAGTGTCTTTACCGATGCCGTCGAGCCGGTTTCAGCAAAAAAATAAAATTCAAAACAAAGAGGAGAAGGCCTGGTGGGTATAGCTCAGTGGCAGAGCATTCGACTGCAGATCGAGAGGTCCTGGGTTAAAATTCGGGTGCCCCCTGGGCATTTTGCCCGCAGTTGCGCCGAAAAGGGAGAGCCGGCGAGTGTCTTTACCGTTGCCGTCGAGCCGGTTTCAGAAAAAAAAATCAAAACAGAGAAGAGAAGGCAAGGAGGGTATAGCTCAGTGGCAGAGCATTTGACTACAGATCGAGAGGTCTTTGGTTCAAATCCGGGTGCCACCTGAGTGTTTTGCCCGCAGTCGCGCCGAAAAGGGAGAGCCAGTGAGTGTCTTTACCGTTGCCGTCGAGCCGGTTTCAGGAAAAAAAAATTCAAAAACAGACAGGAGATTGTAAGGGGGGTATAGCTCAGTGGTAGAGCATTCGACTGCAGATTGAGAGGTCCTCGGTTCAAATTCGGGTGCCCCTGAGCATTTCGCCCGCAGTTTAGCCGAAAAGGGAGAGCCGGCGAGTGTCTTTACCGATGACGTCGAGCGGGTTTCAGAAAAAAAATCAAAACAGAAAAGGTGGGTATAGCTCAGTGGCAGAGCCTTCGACTGCAGATCAAGAGGTCCTCGGTTCAAATCCGGTGGCCCCTGGGCATTTTGCCCGCTGTCGTGCCGAAAAGGGAGAGCCGGCGAGTGTCTTTACCGATGCCGTCGAGCCGGTTTCAGGAAAAAAAAATAATAATTCAAAACACAGAGCAGAAGGCAAGGGGGGTATAGCTCAGTGCCAGAGCTGTTCGACTGCAGATCAAGAGGTTCTCGGTTCAAATCTGGGTGCCCCCTGAGCGTTTTGCCCGCAGTCGCGCCAAAATGGAAGAGCCTGTGAGTGTCTTTACCGATTCCGTCGAGCCGGTTTCAGAAAAAAAGAAAATCAAAAACATAGAGGAGAAGGCAAGGTGGGTATAGCTCAGTGGCAGAGCATTCGACTGCAGATTGAGAGGTCCTCGGTTCAAATCCGGTGCCCCCTGAGCATTTTGCCCGCAGTCGCGCCGAAAAGGGAGAGCCAGTGAGTGTCTTTACCGTTGCCGTCGAGCCGGTTTCAGAAAAAAAAAATCAAAACAGAGAAGAGAAGGCAAGGAGGGTATAGCTCAGTGGCAGAGCATTCGACTGCGGTTCGAGAGGTCCTCGGTTCAAATCCGGGTGCCCCCTGAGCATTTTGCCCGCAGTCGCGCCGAAAAGGGAGAGCCGGCGAGTGTTTTCACCGATGCCGTCGAGTCGGTTTCAGAAAAAAAAAAATCAAAATAGGGAGAAGGCAAGCGGGGTATAGCTCAGTGGCAAAGCATTCGACTGCAGATTGATAGGTCCTTGGTTCAAATCCGGGTGCCCCCTGAGCATTTTGCCCGCAGTCGCGCCGAAAAGGGAGAGTCGGCGAGTGTCTTTACCGATGCCGTCGAGCCGGTTTCAGTAAAAAAATAAATAAATTCAAAACAGAGACGACAAGGCAACGGGGTATAGCTCAGTGGCAGAGCATTCGACTGCAGATCGAGAGGTCCTCGGTTCAAATCTGGGTGCCCCCTGAACGTTTTGGAGAAGGCAAGGGGGTAAGGCAAGGGGGTTATAGCTCAGTGGCAGAGCATTCGGCTGCAGATCGAGCGGTCCTCGGTTCAAATCGGCGTGACCCCTAAGTATTTTGCCCGAAGTCGCGCCGAAAAGGGAGAGACGGCGAGTGTCTTTACCGATGCCGTCGAGCCGGTTTCAGGAAAAAAAAAATAAAATTCAAAACGGAGAGGAGAAGGCAAGGGGGGTATAGCTCAGTGGCAGAGCATTCGACTGCAGATCGAGAGGTCCTCGGTTCAAATCCGGTGCCCCCTGAGCATTTTGCCCGCAGTCGCGCCGAAAAGGGAGAGCCAGTGAGTGTCTTTACCGTTGCCGTCGAGCCGGTTTCAGAAAAAAAAATCAAAACAGAGAAGAGAAGGCAAGGAGGGTATAGCTCAGTGGCAGAGCATTCGACTGCGGTTCGAGAGGTCCTCGGTTCAAATCCGGGTGCCCCCTGAGCATTTTGCCCGCAGTCGCGCCGAAAAGGGAGAGCCGGCGAGTGTTTTCACCGATGCCGTCGAGTCGGTTTCAGAAAAAAAAAAATCAAAATAGGGAGAAGGCAAGCGGGGTATAGCTCAGTGGCAAAGCATTCGACTGCAGATTGATAGGTCCTTGGTTCAAATCCGGGTGCCCCCTGAGCATTTTGCCCGCAGTCGCGCCGAAAAGGGAGAGTCGGCGAGTGTCTTTACCGATGCCGTCGAGCCGGTTTCAGTAAAAAAATAAATAAATTCAAAACAGAGACGACAAGGCAACGGGGTATAGCTCAGTGGCAGAGCATTCGACTGCAGATCGAGAGGTCCTCGGTTCAAATCTGGGTGCCCCCTGAACGTTTTGCCCGCAGTCGCGCCAAAAAGGGAGAGCCGGCGAGTGTCTTTACCGATGCCGTCGTGCCGGTTTCAGGAAAAAAATAAATAATTCAAAACAGAGAGAACAAGGCAATGGGGGTATAGCTCAGTGGCAGAGCATTCGACTGTCTGATCGAGAGGTCCTCGGTTCAAAACCGGGTGCCCCCTGAGCGTTTTGCCCGCAGTCGCGCCGAAAAGGGAGAGCCGGCGACTGTCTTTACCGATGCTGTCGAGCCGGTTTCAGGAAAAAAAAATAAAAAATTCAAAACAGAAATGAGAAGGCAAAGGGGGTATAGCTCAGTGGCAGAGCATTGAACTGCAGATTAAGAGGTCCTCGGTTCAAATCCGGGTGCCCCCTGAGCGTTTTGCCCGCAGTCGCGCGGAAAAGGGAGAGCCGGCGAGTGTCTTTACCGATGCCGTCGAGCCGGTTTCAGGATTTTTAAAAAAAAAAATTCAAAACAGAGAGGAGAAGGCAAGGGAGGTATACCTCAGTGGCAGAGCATTCGACTGCAGGTCCTCGGTTCAAACCCGGGTGCCCCCTGAGCATTTTGCCCACAGTCGCGCCGAAAAGGGAGAGCCGGCGAGTGTCTATACCGATGCTGTCGAGCCGGTTTCAGGAAAAAAATTTAAATAAAAATTCAAAACACAGAAGAGAAGGCAAGGGGGTTATAGCTCAGTGGCAGAGCATTCGACTGGAGATCGAGAGGTTCTCGGTTCAAATCCGGGTGCCCCCTGAGCGTTTTGCCCGCAGTCGCGCGGAAAAGGGAGAGCCGGCGAGCGTCTTTACCGATGCCGTCGAGCCTGTTACAGGAAAAAAATAATAATAATTCAAAACAGAGAGGAGAAGGCAAGGGGGGTATAGCTTGGTGGCAGAGCCTTCGACTGCAGTTCGAGAGGTCCTCGGTTCAAATCCGGGTGCCCCTTGAGCGTTTTGCCCGCAGTCGCGCTGAAAAGGGAGAGCCGGCGAGTGTCTTTACCGAAGCCGGCGAGTGTCTTTACCGATGCCGTCGAGCCGGTTTCAGGAAAAAAAATTATTCAAAACAGAAAGGGGAAAGCAAGGGGGGTATAGCTCGGTGGAAGAGCATTCGAATGCGGATCGAGAGGTCCTCGGTTCAAATCCGGGTGCCCCCTGAGCGTTTTGCCCGCAGTCGCGCCGAAAAGGGAGAGCCGGCGAGTGTCTTTACCGATGCCGGCTAGCCGGTTTCAGAAAAAATAATTCAAAACAGAGAGGAGAAGGCAAGGGGGGTATAGCTCAGTGGCAGAGCATTCGATTGCAGATTGAGAGGTCCTCGGTTCAAATCCGGGTGCCCCTGGGCGTTTTGCCCGCAGTCGCGTGGAAAAGGGAGAGCCGGCGAGCGTCTTTACTGATGCCGTCAAGCCGGTTACAGGAAAAAAAATAATAATTAAAAACAGAGAGGAGAAGGCAAGGGGGGTATAGCTCGGTGGCAGAGCAATCGACTGCGGATCGTGAGGTCCTCGGTTCAAATCCGGGTGCCCCCTGGGCATTTTGCCCGCAGTCACGCCGAAAAGGGAGAGCCGGCGAGTGTTTTTACCGATGCTGTCGAGCCGGTTACAGTAAAAAAAAAAAATTCAAAACAGAGAGGAGAAGGCAAGGGTGGTATAGCTCGGTGGCAGAGCATTTGACTGCAGACCAAGAGGTCCTCTGTTCAAATCTGGGTGCCCCCTGAGCATTTTGCCCGCAGTCGCGCCGAAAAGGGAGAGCCGGCGAGTGTCTTTACCGATGCCGTCGAGCCGGTTTTAGGAAAAAATAAATAAAAAAAATCAAAACAGAGAGGAGAAGGCAAGTGGGGTTTCCTGACAGACTCCATGGCAGACTACGTGTGGGTTAAGCCCGCCTCCTCTCCACAGCTATAGGACCCCTTACCCATAAATTTGAGCTCACCTCTACAGACAGGTGTTCCTTTTTTGTCCTCCTCACATGGACCCTTCATCATGCAATTCAGGTGCAGTCCAGGATGTCTGTCGGATCAGGTACGAGTTGTGCGTTGCACCCAGGGCCCAGCTATGAGCGGGTGAGTGGTTTTGGGCTGATGGATACCCCTATGGTGGAAGGGATGTGGCCCCAGCGTACCATGACGGATGGTGGATCTCAGCTGGCAAGGTCTGAAGAAATTTTCTATTTCCATGGCAGATAGTTTTTGTTTGTTTGTATGTCTTTCTCTGCTGTTTTTTCTCTGTCATACAGCGCCGCTAAGCTTAGTATATGTGTGGAACGCTTTTGCGTTCCAGGATGCCATTCCCTTCCTGATCCCGGCCTGTTGAACGTCTGCGCATGCGCAGAGCCACGGTGAAACCGAGGCTTGGTTTTCGCACATCCGCAGTATTGCGGAGGGGTCAGGGGCCGCGCAGGCGCAGTAGGTTCGGTCCCTCCGATGCATGCGCACAGCAGGACCGGCCATGACGTAATTCCGGCGGGTGATTTAAACCGCTGAGGGGCCCTATACAGGTGGGATAACCTGTGGGCATATAGCAGCAGCCTCCCGGAGTCTCAATACTACCAGGACGGGGTAAGCACTTCTTGGCAATGTAATGCATGTAATGCTTGTAATGCTTAGTGTCTCTTAAAGGGACAGTTTAAAAAAAAAAAAAAAAAAAAACTTTTTTTTTTCTGCGCTGTTTTTTGCATTGATTTGCTTATCCTTAGTCTAGGTAGTGGAGTTACGCATCATTGTGTGTCTTCCTCATCATGGACTCATCTGCACCGCAGTGTGGCCAGCCCTCCCGCACAAGGTCTGTGCGGAGTGGGTAGGGGGTTGGTGTCTTTGGTGTCATTTTTTTCTGGTGGTTGCTAATGGTTACAACCTGCCCACCTTCCTCCCCCTCCCTTTGTCTGTATTATCTCTTACAGCCCGGCTACATCAGTTCATCGGTCACAGGATAGGGACATTGCCAGGCTGCACCATCATCATCACCATCATCATCACCATCACCAATCATCCTCCAGGTCCAGACGTGACACTCCGTCTGGGACCCACTATCATAGGGGATGCTCACATTCCCCCTCGAAATATAGGAGATGTTCCCATTCCTCCTCAAGTCACCGCTACCACCACCGCGATGATCGCTCTGATCACAGAGCCTGTTGGGGATGTAAAACTAGAATCCCAGAGGGCAAATCGCTGTGTGACCCATGCTATGCCCGAGCGGTCGGTGAGAAAGAGACCGAAAAATCAAAATCTTGAGTCTCTTATTAAACGTGTGGTACAGCAGTCTATGATGGAAATAGATGCCCCCCCACACGAGTCCACCACCTTGTCTGGCTCCTTGGCTGACAAGGCCCAGGAGGATCCCGGCCAATTCCAGCCCCATGATTCCTCCCATAATTCCTCGCAAGACGAGATGGAGGGAGATGATTCTGTGATTCCTCCCATGATTCCTCGCAAGACGAGATGGAGGGAGATGATTCTGTAGTGGGATTCGACTACGCTTTAGTCTCTCCACTGATCAAGGCAGTGATGGAAACCTTAAAGTTGGAAGATACCACTTTTCCCCCCCAGAGAAACAAAGGAACTGTTTAAGAAACTGGGGAAAGAATGCTCCAATTTTCCACCGAGCTGAAAGGAGTGTTTAAGGAAGAATGGAGCAAGGGGGATAAGAAGGTTTGGAAAATGCTCCCCTCGTGGATGCAGCAGTAATGCGCCTAGCGAAGCATGTCACCCTCCCGCTAGATGACACTGTATCTTTTATAGATGGTCTGGATTGAAAGATTGACCAAGACATTAAGAGAATATATAACTTGAACGGTATGGCTTGCAAACCAGCCCTAGCCCTTGCAGTCACCTCCAAAGCAATGGAGGCCTGGGTGGAAAATGTTGACTCTGAAAGGTGTCTCGGAGGAATTGGCACAAAGTTCAGCAGTGCAAGAACTTAAACTGGCTATCGCCTTTTTGGGAGAAGCTTCAATTGATCTCATCTGCTTGATGGCTAGATCCATGCTATCTTCGGTCACAGCCAAATGAGCACTATGGTTGCGCCCCTGGCTTGTTGATCCTGCCTCAAAGCAGGCATGGTGAAAAATTCCTTCTGAAGGAACTTCCTTGTTTGGAAACAAACTGTATAATGCCATTTCAAAGGCTACAGGCGGAAAGTCGGGATTCCTCCATCAGGACAAACGTCCGTTTAACCAAAGAAAACCTCAGCAGAGACGCAGTACAGAGCGTTCAAGAGAGGCATGCTCCTATAGGCCCGGACGGGATTTTAGGAGAAGCTGGAACTGGAATAGGCAGATCTTACCAAAAAATCTGGCAAGAAACAGACGCCTGGCGGGCGCGAGCCAACCAAGTCCTTTTGAGATTGGGCCCACCCAAGCGGTCGGGTAGGGGCTCGCCTACGTCTCTGCCGGCACATCTGGGTGACCTCGATCTCAGATTATTGGACCATCAAACGGTCTCAACAGGTCACGCATGGTCCTTCACCAAGGTCCCTCCATGCAATCTTTACTGCCTCAATCAGAAGAAAAACAACAAGTTCTTCTTTCATATGTGAATGCCCTGAAAGATCAAGGAGCAGTGGTGCCTGTCCCAAAGGACGAGGAATTCCAGGGGGTATACTTCCCCCTCTTCCTAGTACAAAAGAAGAACGGCTCTTGGCGTCCAGTTATAGATCTCACTTTCCTGAACAGGTACATAAAGCACGAGAAATTCAAGATGGAATCACTCTCAACCATCCAAAAAAGTCGTTCAACCAGGCGACTGGTTGATCTCAATAGATGTTAAGGATGCGTATTTTCATGTTCCCGTGGCAGAAGAATTTCACAAATACCTTCGATTTCAGGTCGAACGAGAGCACTTACAATTTATTTGTCTTCCATTCGGACTAACGACCTCTCCAAGGGTCTTTTCCAAGGTACTGTTGGTAATTGTGTCTCTTATCAGAATACAGGGTGTGCGTCTGTATCATTACCTGGACGATCTGCTACTACTGTCCCAAGACAAGCAGCAGCTGCTGATCCACAAAGATCAAGTGATCTCTACATTGATAGAGTTCGGATGGCTCTTAAACCGAGAGAAAAGTCAGCCAGAACCGACCCAACGCCTAACCTACCTAGGAGCTCAATTTGACACAGTAGAGAATACCATCTCTCTTCCGGAAGAAAAAATCCCGGTCATTCGGGTAAGAATATCTTTAGCCCTAGACTACTCTCACCTAAGGGCGTCACAGTGCCTGAAGATAATCGGCACGATGGTGGCCACGTTCCCCATGGTCAAATGGGCAATGTGGAGGCTTTGGCCTTTTCAATCAGGATTCCTTCAGCAATGGAAGACAGACGATCGCAATCAGCTGATCAGGACTACTCAGTCAATGAGGAACAGTCTTCTCTGGTGGCTTCAACACAAAAACTTGTTAACATGCCACTCCCTTGCTCCCATCCAATGGATGACTGTTTCATCCGATGCCAGCAATGCGGGCTGGGGAGCACATTGTGGGGCAGAACTGGCTCAGGGCAAATGGGATGCCCATCTCCACATTCCAGGGTCAAGCCTTCTCCCACCTTCTGAAAGGGAAGTCGGTCCTACTCAAAATGGACAATACCACCGCTGGAGCATATGTGAAGAGACAAGGGGGCACTCGGAGCCCCACCCTTCTCCGAGAGGTCGAACCTATCATGACCTGGGCTCAAAGGAATCTACTCAACTTAACAGCAGTCTTCATTCCAGGGGAGCAGAACATTCAAGCGGGCTTTCTGTCACGCAGCAACCTAGACAACAACGAATGGTCACTGCATACACAGACATTCAAGTGGATCCTATCGTTGGGAATCGATCCAGAAGTGGATCTGTTTGCATCCCCCTGCAATCACAAAGTAGACAGATACTACACTCGAGGTTGGTGCAGTCAAGCCTTCGGAGTAGATGCATTAACAAGCCAATGGAAATTCAAAAAGGCATATGCCTTCCCTCCACCTCCGATCATGCAAAAATTCCTGCAGCAGCTCCAGTTGGAGAAAGGCGAAGTGATAACAATAGCACCATACTGGCCGAACAGGCCATGGTTTCCTCTCCTGAATCTGATGAGCTTCAGGCTAGAGTCTCTTGGGTGTGCTTTAGGGGTATTCTCTACCCTTATGAGCTCCAGAAAGCCTAACACGAACAAAACCTACAACAGAATCTGGACCAGGTTTGTCAGCTTCATGACTTCTGCTGGAAAATCTTTCAGAAATCCTGGAGTTCAAGGCGTTTTGAGTTTTCTCCAATCAGGCTTGGATCTTCCTTTGTACTCTGAGGGAACTGATTGACAAGTTTCAGCCTTATCGGCATTTTCAGGAACATCATGGGCAACTCATCCCCTGGTTCAACAATTCGTTCAGGGGGCTTCGAGAATCAGGCCTCAGAGGAAACCTAGATTCCCCAAATGGGATCTTCTGCTCGTCCTTGATGCTCTTTCAGCACTCAACAACAAGGATCTTTCTATTAAGGACTTATCAATCAAACTGGCCTTTCTAGGGGCCATTACTTCTGCCAAAAGGGTTTCAGAAATAAGCTTCCTGGGTTGTCAAGAACCCTTTTTGACTTCTTCCCGGACCGAGTGGTCCTTATTCCCATGCTTGGGTCTAAGCTAAAAGTCACGTCAGTTTTTCACAAGAATCAAAAATAGTCCTTCCTACTTTCAATTCTCCGGAATCAGCAGACAATCATCCCTTGGATGTGAGCGAGACTCTGAAAGAATACTTGCAAGTTACTTCATCTTTTAGAAGCTCGAACTACCTGTTCTTGTTACACACTGGTAGCAACAAAGGAAAGAGGGCTTCCTCCAGAACGATAGCAGCCTGGATTGTTCAATCTATCCAACAGGCCTACAGGGCAAAGGGCTTGGCTCCTCCAGAGGTGGTGACGGCTCATTTCACCAGAGGCATGGCAGCCTCATGGGCAGCAGCTCGACACGTGGCTCCTGAAGTGATATGCAAGGCAGCTTTGTGGTCTTCCATTATTACTTTTATGACTCATTATTGTATTGAGCCTGCTTCCCTTTCCTCTGTTACTTTTGGTCAAAAAATCCTGTCAGTTGACGGGAAAGATTAAAATATTTTTTTTGAGCAAGCATACCCTCCCGTGTGGATTGGCTAGTTATTTCCCACACGTAGTCTGCCATGGAGTCTGTCAGGAAAACGGAAAATTTATTACCAAATACTTACCGTAATTTTCCTTTCCTGATAGACTCCATGGCAGACGGAGTTCCCACCCATGAATTAAAAATATGAGAGTTGAAATTTAAGTCGGCTAGTTACGGAACACCTGTCTGTAGAGGTGAGCTCAAATTTATGGGTAAGGGGTCCTATAGCTGTGGAGAGAAGGCGGGGTTAACCCACACATAGTCTGCCATGGAGTCTATCAGGAAAGGAAAATTACGGTAAGTATTTGGTAATAAATTTTCCATTATAGCTCAGTGGCAGAGCATTCGACTGCAGATTGAGAGGTCCTCGGATCAAACTCGGGTTCCCCCTGAGCGCTTTGCCTGCAGTCGCGCCGAAAAGGCAGAGCCGGCGAGTGTCTTTACCGATGCCGTTGAGCCGGTTTCAGGGAAAAATAAATAAAAAATTCAAAACAGAGAAGAGAAGGAAAGGGGGGTATAGCTCAGCGGCAGAGCATTCGACTGCAGATCGAGAGGTCCTCGGTTCAAATCCGGGTGCACCCTGAGCATTTTGCCCACAGTCGCGCCGAAAAGGGAGAGCCGGCGAGTGTCTTTACTGATGCAGTCGAGCCGGTTTCAGGAAAAAAAAATTCAAAACAGAAATGAGAAGGCAAGGGGGGTATAGCTCAGTGGCAGAACATTCGACTGCAGATCTAGAGATCCTCGGTTCAAATCGGGGTGCCTCCTGAGCGGTTTGCCCGCAGTCGCGCCGAAAAGGGAGAGGCGGCTAGTGTCTTTACCGATGCCGTCGAGCCGGTTTCAGGAAAAAAATAATTCAAAAAAGAGAAAAGGCAAGGGGGTATTGCTCAGTGGCAGAGCATTCCACTGCAGATCGAGAGGTCCTCGGTTCAAATACATGTGCCCCGTGAGCGTTTTGCCCGCAGTCGCGCCGAAAAGGGAAAGGCGGCTAGTGTCTTTACAGATGCCGTCGAGTCGGTTTCAGGAAAAAAAAAATCAAAATAGATAGAAAGCAAGCGGGGTATAGCTCAGTGGCAGAGCATTCGACTGCAGATCGATAGGTCCTCGGTTCAAATCCGTGTCCCCCCTGAGCGTTTTGCCTGCAGTTGCGCCAAAAAGGGAGAGTCGGCGAGTGTCTTTACCGATGCCGTCGAGCCGGTTTCAGGAAAAAAAATTAAAAAAAATTCAAAACAGAGAGGACAAGGAAAGGGGGGTACAGCTCAGTGGCAGAGTATTGAACTGCAGATCACGAGGTCGTCGGTTCAAATCCGGGTACCCCCTGAGTGTTTCGCCCGCAGTCGCGCCAAAAAGGGAGAGCCGGCGAGTGTCTTTACCGATGCCGTCGAGACGGTTTCAGAAAAAAAAATCAAAACAGAGAAGAGAAGGCAAGGAGGTGTATAGCTCAGTGGCAGAGCATTCGACTGCAGATCGCGAGGTCCTCAGTTTACATGGGGGTGCCCCCTGAGCATTTTGCCCGCAGTCGCGCCGAAAAGGGAGAGCCAGTGAGTGTCTTTACCGATGCCGTCGAGCCGGTTTCAGAAAAAAAAATTCAAAACAGAGAGGAGAAGGCAAGGGGGGTATAGCTCAATAGCAGAGCATTCGACTGCAAATCGAGAGGTCGTCGGTTCCAATCCGGGTGCCCCCTGAGTGTTTTGCCTGCAGTCGCGCCAAAAAGGGAGAGCCGGCGAGTGTCTTTACCGATGCCGTTGAGCCGGTTTCAGGAAAAAAAAATCAAAACAGAGAGAAGAAGGCAAGGGGGTATAGCTCAGTGGCAGAGCATTCGACTGCAGATCGAGAGGTCCTCGGTTTAAATCTGGGTGCCCCCTGAGCGTTTTGAGCGGAGTCGCGCCGAAAAGGGAGAGCCGGCGAGTGTCTTTACTGATGCCGTCGAGCCGGTTTCAGAAAAACATTCAAAACAGAGAGGAGGGAGTGCGCATGCGCGGGACTTCCGGGAAGACGCTCTGAACGGGAGCTCCGCGCTGCTCCGGCCTCTCGCAGCCCCCTGAGCCTACAGACTGAGCGGGAACCGGCCAGGACTGACCCCATCGCCTCCCGGGTGAACCAGGGACGATTTCATATGGCGGGCGGCTCACAAAAGAGGGAGGTAAGCCGCCAGCTCGACTTTACACTGGCAGCCCCTGCATCATCCAAGATGGCGGCCGCAGCTCAAGGCAGCATGGAAGGCCCGGACTCCATTGCGGATCCTCCTTCCCATCTCCAGCACCAGATCGATCTGCTGGCAACTCCTGTGAGTACCTGCAACCCCCAAGGGATCTCCCCAGCATCCACTGAGTCCCTGCTGAAACGGACTTTTGGAGATCTCCCCCTCTCTCCCATGCTGCGATCCCCCTTAAGCCTGGCAGGCCCCCACCTCTCCCCCCCTTGCAGCCAGTTCACTCCGCTGACATGCAACTTATGCTGCAGAACTTTTCTGAGCTGCTAGCCACAGGCCTAGCCCACAATGCCACTCAGATCACTGCTACCATTAAGGCTGATTTGCAGAGCCTGGGAGCCCGCATGGATGCAATTGAGCAGGCTGTGGATAACACTGCCGCCCGTACTAACCAAAATACCACATGCATCCAAACCTTACAAGATCAACGTGAGACAGCTCTCTCTAAAATCGATGATTTAGAGAACAGGAGTAGAAGGTATAATTTCCGTATACGTGGGATACCTGAATCTGTTACTGATGTTCACAGCACAGTTAAATTGTTCATTAAAGAACTCATGCCAGACATTCAGGACCACAGATTGGAACTTGACAGGGCTCACAGAGTCCTCCAGCCCCCCCGCCCAGATGGTCTCCCAAGGGACATTGTAGTCAAGCCCCATTACTATGGTGTGAAGGAGGATGTTATGAGGCAGACCCGCAACCTGGACAATCTCTCCTTCCAAGGGAATAAAATCCAAATCTTTGCTGACATCTCACCCAGAAACAGAGGTCCCTTAAACCCCTCCTGGAGGTCCTCAACCAGAATTCCATCAAGTACCGCTGGGCTTTTCCGTTCCGCCTACAATTTCATTTCAGGGACAAATCCTTTGGCTTTTCCACCTTTCAAGACAGCGAACGTCTCCTTCTTCATCTTGGTCTTATCTCCCGAAAACTTGCTGCACAACAAGCGACAACAAAATCAGGCTCCTCAAAGCGTCCACCCCCCGGCAGTCCTCTGACCCCGTTATGGAATAAACAACAAACGAAGAGACAGAGAGAATCCCGACCCCCGAGATGAGGGACTTCTTTTGTTTTTCTCCCGGACGGGAGATGGGTTGCTTTTGACTATCCCTAATATTTCAGAGAGCTAACTACTCTCCCCCCCTAGTATGGTGGTAGACAGACCCGCACGGCCCTGACTGGCTTCAGGCGGGCCAGGGTCTTGATCTGTTTGGTTTGGGCCCCACTTTCCCATCTTATGGCTAGTTGGGACTCCCAATATCCCCCGTTCCTCCCACCTCGCTGAGGAGGACGCTTTCATTGCCTTTCTGACTTGTTGCATATATGATGGGCCTTTTCTAGTTCCAACCTATGGTTAGGCCTAGTAGCCTATACCCTTCCTTCCCCCTGTCCCCCCCCCTTTTTTTTTTTCTTCCCTTTCCCCTCCCCCTTCCCCCCCCCATCCTCTCTTGCCTCCCTCCCCACCTTCCCTTCCTCTCCCTTGCAGGTTCCACTCCATGCACTGGTTATGTTCTGGTTATACAGTTTTACGGTTCGTTATATTTGTTTGTTTACAGTATTTTCTGCACTTTGGCCGTTCCAGTACTGTTTTACCCCCCATTGGGGGCTCTGACGGCCGGAGCGGCTCATCATGCCGCTCTCTCTGTTGTGACGCGGAGGGACTTTTAATCCCTCTGGTGACATCAGGTAGACAACCCCTACTGGGGTTGCACTCTCTCCAAGACCCCTCTTGCAGGAGTCCTTGGACTTGGACCCGGCTAGCCGGTCCTGTTGAATTTTATCTGAATTTTTGCATATGTTTGTTTTGTTCTCCTTTTGTGATTTAACTGACCAATATAATGACATCTCTGATCTTTCCTCCTCTTTTTCTTCTATTTCTTCTCCCCCCCCTTCTCCCCTCCCCACAGTGTTCTCCTCCTCCCTCCTCCAGGATTCCTCGCGGAGAACTCCCCCAGGCCTTGCTCCAGGGCGTTTGTTGATAGCCTACCTCGCGCTGGATGTCCGGATTCTCTCTTCTCTCCAGGTAAGCTCCCCTTTTACATTCTCGCACCCCCCTCGGGCACCCATGGCTGAGACTGACGCTCGCAAGCTGCCTTTGAAAGTAGCTTCCCACAATACACAGGGACTTAATTCCCCTTCTAAACGCCGGAAGGCCTTTCAGAGCTACCACGCCAGAAGCCTTGATGTTGTCCTTCTTCAGGAGACCCACTTCCCCGCTAGCTATACCCCCTCCTTCCTACACCGTAGCTTTCCCACCTTCTACCTTGCGAATGCTGACACCAAACAGAGAGGGGTGGCCATTCTCTTGGCTAAACGTATCCCATTTACCCACATTCACACAATTCGTGATAAAGATGGTAGGTACCTGCTGGTCAAAGGGCTCATAGAAGGGGTGACGTATTCTTTTGTTTCATACTATGCCCCCAATCGGGGCCAGGCAAATTTTTTCGCATCCATGTTCTCAACCCTCTCCTCTCATCTAGAAGGTAGAGTCTTAATAGGGGGTGACTCCAATATCACGTTTGACCACACACTTGACAAATCCCACGAGAACAGGCCACGCCTTAAGAGACCCTCCAAACAAAGCCTCAGAATCGCTCGACTCCTACATGACTTGGGCCTGATTGATTCTTGGAGGGAATTGAATCCCACGGCCAAAGACTTTACCCATTACTCTGCCCCACACAAAACATTTGCCAGGATTGACCACATCTTCGTACCCAATTCTGACATTCACACTGTCTCTCACTCCTCAATACAAGAAGTTCCGTGGTCGGACCACTCCTTAGTAACCCTTAGAATCTCTAGCTCCCTTTCGCCTTCAGGCCCCCCTCAGTGGCGCTTGAGTAAATCCCTCCTTGCCAACCCGGTCCACTGCACCATGCTGGAAAAGGACATCCAAGAATTTTTCCTCCTCAATGATACCGGGGAAACTTCCCCTAGCTCTCTCTGGGGAGCTCATAAAGCCGTCTTGAGGGGGAGGATGATTCAAATGGCTTCCAACCTGAAAAAAGGAAGGAAGGTGGATGTAGAAAACTTGGAAAGGGATTTTACACTACTTAGTAAAGCCCATAAGTCTAACCCCACTCCAGCCAGTCTGGCCAAGTTAGAATCCGCCCGCATTGCTTTAAATCTTGCCTTAACTTCTAATGCAGACAAACACTTGAGCTGGTTAAGTGGCAAATTCTACTTACAAGCTGATAAAATCGGCTCGCGCTTGGCGGCCAAACTCTCCCCAAGGATCCAAAATTTCTCCTTACCCAAGATTAAATCGTTATCGGGTTCTCTCACCCAGAACCCCCATAAAATCCTAGAAACCTTCCAAGCTTTCTACTCCAAACTATACGCATCTCCTTCCTCTGCCGACCCTGTTCCCTTAGAATCATTTTTGGCGGACATTGATCTCCCCAAACTTTCAGAGTCCCATAGATCCATGATGGAATCACCTTTTAGTACTGAAGAGGTCCAGGAGGTCATCAAAAATGTCAAAACAGACTCGGCGCCAGGGCCAGATGGTTTCTCCGCCCTTTATTACAAAACTTTCTCTGGGGTCCTATCTCCTCGTCTGGCCAGTCTCTTTAACTCCCTACGAGAGGGCTCCATTCTCGAACCCGCTGCCAACCTCGCATATATCTCTGTGATCCCCAAACAGGGAAAAGATCCTAGTGATGTAGGCAACTATAGGCCGATTTCGTTGATCAATAATGATCTGAAAATCATGACCAAGATTTTGGCCAACAGAATAGCCTCCTTCATAGCTTCTTATGTTCATAAGGATCAGGTGGGTTTCATTCCCGGGAGACAGGGACCGGACCAGATCAGGAGAGCGGTAGATTTGATTTCCCTCATGCAATCCTCCTGGGATGGCGGGTCCCCCCAGAAGGGATACATTCTTTCCATAGACCTCCAAAAGGCCTTTGATACGGTCACCTGGCCATACCTTTTTACCATTCTACACCATTGGGGATTTGGCCCGGAATTCCTAAGAACCCTGGAGTCTCTATATTCCTCCCCGAAAGCCCAGATCAAACTACAGGGACGTCTCTCCGACCAATTCCCAATCTTAAACGGTACCAGACAGGGCTGCCCGCTCTCCCCTATTCTCTTCGCAATAGCGATAGAAACCCTAGCTCTAGCAATTAGACAACACCCGGACATTCACGGGGTTCAATGTGGTCAACATACACACAAATGCGCCCTCTTTGCGGACGATGTCCTCCTTTTCGTCACCTCCCCTCTCAGGTCGACCCCCAATATTCTCCAACTCCTCACCACTTTTGGAAAGGTTTCAGGCCTTCAGGTCAACATGGCAAAGTCAATGGCCTTAAACGTCACTACACCCCAAGATATAGTCGATAGGCTCAAAACAAACTTCCCCTTCTCCTGGTGCGCCTCTTCTCTTCCCTATTTAGGTGTTTTCCTCACCCCAAAAGTAGAGCTCCTATTCCAACACAATTACCCTGCCATGTTCAAAAAACTCACAACTGAACTTACACAATGGTCTCTTTATAAATTATCCTGGCTGGGTAGAGTCAATTCGGTCAAGATGACCCTCTTGCCCAGATTGCTTTATCTCTTCCGGTCCCTGCCTATCCCTGTCAAGAAGCGAGCACTGGATAGACTCCAATCAAAAATCATACAGTTCATATGGGGGGGCAAGGGACATCGTCTATCTAAAAAAGTTCTGTATAGGGCAAGGAAGAAAGGAGGCCTTGGCCTTCCCAATATGTGGTGGTACTACCAAGCAGCCCAACTCTGTCAATTCTCAGCAATATATACTAAAGGACCTAAACCGGACTGGGTAGACATAGAAAGGCAGGCAACCCCTAACCACACATTGGACTATTTAGCCTGGAGACCACGTAAGGACCGCCCCTCGATCCTGTCACCCGCCCTCTCTCACTCAATGGCTCTCTGTGATATCCTTCATAAACATCCCGCACTATCCTCTTCCTGGCATCCCCTCGCTCACATCTTTCACAATCCCCAATTCCCCCCGGGTCTAAACATCCAGGCTTTTGGATGGTGGCTTGACAAGGGTTTATACAGAATAGGACAATATTTTAACAATGATGGCCCCATCTCGCTCAAATACTGCACTTCCAAACTGGACATGCCCTCCTCCGAAACCTTCCGCTATTATCAGTTGTTAAATTTTCTGCGTGGGGTCTGGAAAAGTTCAGACAACCCACTCTCGGTTACCAAATATGAGCATTGGTGTTCCTCAGCCATGGGCGTCAGGGGGGGCATCTCCCTGATCTATTCAGCGCTAGCTGACCCTCAGGGCAAAGCGAGCTATATGTTGAAATGGGAGCGTGACCTCCAGTTTGAATGGGATCTAGACACTTGGCACACAAATTTCTCCCGCTCATTCAAGGGTATCTTAAACACCTCCCTGATGGAGGCGGAAGTTAAGGTTATCTCCAGATGGTACCTGGTCCCTACGCGCCTTTCTAGGCTCTATCCGCAGTCTTCCCCCCTCTGCTTCAGAGGATGTGGCCTCGTAGGCTCTCTCCTCCACACCCTCTGGGAATGCCCTAAAATTAGGGGGTTCTGGAATAGAATTTTCAGCCTCATTCGCAAAGTCCCTGGTTTCGAGGTGAAGCAGAACCCTACTATTGCCCTCCTTAATGATGCTCTCCCTAAGGTCCCTAAATTGTCCCGCTCTCTCATACACTTCATCCTTCTGGGGGCCAAGATTACCTTGGCCCACGCCTGGAAGTCGCCCTCGGCATCATTTCGCCAAGCTAAACACAAGATTTCCTGGATAATGACACAGGAAAGGGTTTCTAATACCTTACTAGACAATCCAGAAAAATTCCGTCTTATTTGGGAACCCTGGGCTATGCATGTAGGCATATCCCTTCTGCCCCAATAGGTGAGCACTGGACAGCCCCGATTCGGCACGTTGCTGACCATTTTTCCCCCCTCTCCCCGAGGAATCCTGATTTCCCCCACCCCCTTCTTTCCCTCTTATTCTCTGGTTCGCTCCCCCTTCTCTTCCCTATCCCTATTTCTTCCTTTCTTTTCTTCCTATTCTTAATCTCTTTCTTAGACTGTCACTGGCTACTCAGGTTTTACATCTGTGTAGTCTTTCTTGTTTTATGTTGATGGATACAGCTAGATGCTCCGCCTTACAGGCATTTGGAAGCCATTCCATTAGTTGGGTTTTTCAACCCCTTCAGACTATTAACAGAGGTTCAAGGTCAGACTCCCCCTGGATGGTCCGCATCCTCAGGGGATTAGCAATCTGGACAGGTTAGCGGGTTGCCAAGCCCTTTGTTCATATCCCTCCCTGGGTGTTCTGTTCCCGATCGTTCCGTGCACAGCAGGATCCCAATTGGGGTGCGTGGACTGGTCGGGCGTAGACGTAGGGCCGTTGTCCCTCAGGGTCTGCCTTAAATTTGTTGGCGCCTGCTTTTTTCTTCTTTTTTTTTGTATGCTGAGTCTGCTCTACCCTCTATAATAGGTACTGTGGTCCATGATATTGTGATAGAACATAACTCCAAGTGACCTTCTTTTGTTTGTTTCTGATGATCATACTTTGTACCGACCTTGTTTGGGGTCTTTTGTTACCTTCTTTTATAATTGTACTGCATCTAATCACAATAAACCTTTTTTTGAAAAGAAAATAAAAAAAAATAGAGAGGAGAAGGCAAGGGGGTATAGCTCAGTGGCAGAGCATTCAACTGCAGATCGAGAGGTCCTCGGTTCAAATCCGGGCCCCCCCTGAGCGTTTTGCCCACAGTCGCGCCGAAAAGAGTGAGCCGGCGAGTGTCTTTACCGATGCCGTCGAGCCGGTTTCAGGTAAAAAAAAAATTCAAAACAGAGAAGAGAAGGCAAGGGGGTATAGCTCAGTGGCAGAGCATTCGACTGCAGATCACGAGGTCCTCGATTCACGTCCGGGTGCCCCCTGAGCGTCTTGCCCGCATTCGTGCCGAAAAGGGAGAGCCAGCGAGTGTCTTCACCGATGCCGTCGAGCCGGTTTGAGGACAAAAAAAATTCAAAACAGACAGGAGAAGGCAAGGGGGTTATAGCTCAGTGGCAGAGCATTCAGCTGCAGATCGAGAGGTCCTCGGTTCAAATTGGCGTGACCTCTAAGTATTTTGCCCGAAGTCGCGCCGAAAAGGGAGTGACGGCGAGTGTCTTTACCGATGCCGTCGAGCCGGTTTCAGGAAAAACATTTTTAAAATTCAAAACAGAGAGGAGAAGGCAAGGGGGGTATAGCTCAGTGGCAGAGCATTCGACTGCAGATCGAGAGGTCCTTGGATCAAATCCAGGTGCCCCCTGAGCATTTTTCCCGCAGTCGCGCCAAAAAGGGAGAGCCAGCGAGTGTCTTTACCGATGCCGTTGAGCCGGTTTCAGGAAAAAAAAAATTCAAAACAGAGAGGAGAAGGCAAGGTGGGTATACCTCAGTGGCAGAGCATTCGACTGCAGATCGAGAGGTTCTCGGTTCAAATCCGGGTGCCCCCTGAGCGTTTTGCCTGCAGTCGCGCCAAAAAGGGAGAGCCGGCGAGTGTCTTTACTGATGCCGTCGAGCCGGTTTCGGAGAAAAAAAAAATTCAAAACAGAGAGGAGAAGGCAAGGGGGTATAGCTCAGTGGCAGAGCATTCGACTGCAGATCGAGAGGTCCTCGGTTCAAATTCGGGCGCCCCCTGAGCATTTTGCCCGCAGTCGCGCCGAAAAGGGAGAGCCGGCGAGTGTCTTTACTGATGCCGTCGAGCGGGTTTTCGGGTTTCGAGCGGGAAAAAAAATTCAAAACAGAGAGGAGAAGGCAAGAGGGGTATAGCTCAGTGGCAGAGCATTCGACTGCAGATCGAGAGGTCCTCGGTTCAAATCCGGGTGCCCTCTGAGCGTTTTGCAAAACAGAGAGGAGAAGGCAAGGGGGGTATAGCTCAGTGGCAGAGCATTCAACTGCAGATTGAGAGATCTTCGGTTCAAATCCGGATGCCCCCTGAGCGTTTTGCCTGCAGTCGCGCCGAAAAGGGAGAGCCGGCGAGTGTCTTTACCGATGCCGTCGAGCCAGTTTCAGGACAAAAAAAAATTAAAATTCAAAACAGAGAAGAGAAGGCAATGGGGTATAGATCAGTGGCAGAGCATTCGACTGCAGATCGAGAAGTCTTCGCTTCAAATCCGGGTGCCCCCTGAGCGTTTTGCCCGCAGTCGCGCCGAAAAGGGAGAGCCGGCGAGTGTCTTTATCGATGCCGTCAAGCCGGTTTCAGGAAAAAAATAAATAAAAATTCAAAACAAAAAGGAAAACGCAAAGGGGGTATAGCTCAGTGGCAGAGCATTCGACTGCAGATCGAGAGGTCCTCGGTTCAAATCTGGGTGCCCCCTGAGCATTTTGCCCGCAGTTGCGCCGAAAAGGGAGAGCCGGCGAGTGTCTTTACCGATGCCGTTGAGCCGGTTTCAGGAAAAAAAAAATCAAAAACAGAGAGGAGAAGGCAAGGGGGGTATAGCTCAGTGGCAGAGCATTCGACTGCAGATCGAGAGGTCCTCCGTTCAAATCTGTGTGCCCCCTGAGTGTTTTGCCCGCAGTCGCGCCAAAAAGGGAGAGCCGGCGAGTGTCTTTACCGATGCCGTCGAGCCGGCTTCAGAAAAAATTAAAATCAAAACAGAGAGTAGAAGGCAAGGGGGGTATAGCTCAGTGGCAGAGCATTAGACTGCAGATCGTGAGGTCCTCTGTTCAAATCCGGGTGACCCCTGAGCGTTTTGCCAGCAGTCGCGCCGAAAAGGGAGAGCCGGCGAGTGTCTTTACCGATGCCGTCGAGCCGGTTTCAGGAAAAAAAAATCAAAAACAGAGAGGAGAAGGCAAGGGGGGTATAGCTCAGTGGCAGAGCATTCAAGTGCAGATCGGGAGATCCTAGGTTCAAATCCGGGTGCCTCCTGAGCATAATGCTCGCAGTCGCGCCACAAAGGGAGAGCCGGCGAGTGTCTTTACTGATGCAGTCGAGCCAGTTTCTGGACACAAAAAACATTCAAAACAAAGAGAAGAAGGCAAGGGGGTATAGCTCAGTGGCAGAGCATTCGACTGCAGATTGCGAGGTCCTTGGTTCAAATCCGGGTGCCCCCTGAGCATTTTGCCCGCAGTCGCGCCGAAAAGGGAGAGCCGGCGAGTGTCTTTACAGATGCCGTCGAGCCGGTTTCAGGAAAAAAAAATCAAAAACAGAGAGGAGAAGGCAAGGGGGGTATAGCTCAGTGGCAGAGCATTCAAGTGCAGATCGAGAGCCGGCGAGTGTCTTTACCGATGCAGTCGAGCCAGTTTCTGGGTATAGCTCAGTGGCAGAGCATTAGACTGCAGATCGTGAGGTCCTTTGTTCAAATCCGGGTGCCCCCTGAGCGTTTTGCCAGCAGTCGCGCCGAAAAGGGAGAGCCGGCGAGTGTCTTTACCGATGCCGTCGAGCCAGTTTCAGGAAAAAAAAATCAAAAACAGAGAGGAGAAGGCAAGGGGGGTATAGCTCAGTGGCAGAGCATTCGACTGCAGATCGAGAGGTCCTCGGTTCAAATCCGGGTGCCCCCTGAGCATTTTGCCCGCAGTCGCGCCGAAAAGGGAGAGCCGGCGAGTGTCTTTACTGATGCAGTCGAGCCGGTTTCAGGAAAAAAAAAATTCAAAACAGAAATGAGAAGGCAAGGGGGGTATAGCTCAGTGGCAGAACATTCGACTGCAGATCTAGAGATCCTCGGTTCAAATCAGTTTCCCTCCTGAGCGGTTTGCCCGCAGTCGCGCCGAAAAGGGAGAGGCGGCTAGTGTCTTTACCGATGCCGTCGAGCCGGTTTCAGGAAAAAAAAAAAGAGAGAAGGCAAGGGGGTATAGCTCAGTGGCAGAGCATTCAACTGCAGATCAAGAGGTCCTCAGTTCAAATACGTGTGCCCCGTGAGCATTTTGCCCGCAGTCGCGCCGAAAAGGGAGAGGCGGCTAGTGTCTTTACCGATGCCGTCAAATCGGTTTCAGGAAAAAAAAATCAAAATAGAAAGAAGGCAAGCGGGGTATAGCTCAGTGGCAGAGCATTCGACTGCAGATCGATAGGTCCTCGGTTCAAATCCGTGTGCCCCCTGAGCATTTTGCCTGCAGTCGCGCCAAAAAGGGAGAGTCGGCGAGTGTCTTTACCGATGCCGTCGAGCCGGTTTCAGAAAAAAAAAATTCAAAACAGAGAGGAGAAGGCAATGGGGGTATAGCTCAGTGGCAGAGCATTCGACTGTCGATCGAGAGGTCCTCGGTTCAAAACCGGGTGCCCCCTGAGTGTTTTGCCCGCAGTCGCGCCGAAAAGGGAGAGCCGGCGACTGTCTTTACCGATGCTGTCGAGCCGGTTTCAGGAAAAAAAAAAAAAATTGTTGGCGCCTACTTTTTTCTTCTTTTTTTTTGTATGCTGAGTCTGCTCTACCCTCTATAATAGGTACTGTGGTCCATGATATTGTGATGGAACATAACTCCAAGTGACCTTCTTTTGTTTGTTTCTGATGATCATACTTTGTACCGACCTCGTTTGGGGTCTTTTGTTACCTTCTTTTATAATTGTACTGCATCTAATCACAATAAACCTTTTTTTGAAAAGAAAAAAAAACAAAAAAAAAACAGAGAGGACAAGGCAAGGGGCATATAGCTCAGTGGCAGAGCATTCAACTGCAGATCGAGAGGTCCTGGGTTCAAATCCGGGCGCCCCCTGAGCGTTTTGCCCACAGTCGCGCCGAAAAGAGAGAGCCGGCGAGTGTCTTTACCGATGCCGTCGAGCCGGTTTCAGGTAAAAAAAAAATTTCAAAACAGAGAGGAGAAGGCAAGGGGGTATAGCTCAGTGGCAGAGCATTCGACTGCAGATCACGAGGTCCTCGATTCAAGTCCGGGTGCCCCCTGAGCGTCTTGCCCGCAGTCGCGCCGAAAAGGGAGAGCCAGCGAGTGTCTTTACCAATGCCGTCGAGAAGGCAAGGGGGGTATAGCTTAGTGGCAGAGCATTCGACTGCAGATCGAGAGGTCCTCGGTTCAAATCCGGGTGCCCCCTGAGCATTTTGCCCGCAGTCGCGCCGAAAAGGGAGAGCCGGCGAGTGTCTTTACCCATGCCGTTGAGCCGGTTTCAGGAAAAATAAATAAAAAATTCAAAACAGAGAGGAGAAGGCAAGGTGGGTATACCTCAGTGGCAGATTATTCGACGGCAGATTATTCGACTGCAGATCGAGAGGTTCTCGGTTCAAATCCGGGTCCCCCCAGAGCGTTTTGCGCCGAAAAGAGAGAGCCGGCGAATGTCTTTACCGATGCCGTCGAGCCGGTTTCAGCAAAAAAATACAAAAAACATTCAAAACAGAGAGGAGAAGGCAAGGGGGGTATAGCTCAGTGGCAGAGCATTCGGCTGCAGATCGAGAGGTCTTCGGTTCAAATCGGCGTGTCCCCTGAGCATTTTGCCCGAACTCGCGCCGAAAAGGGAGAGACGGCGAGTGTCTTTACCGATGCTGTCGAGCCGGTTTCAGGAAAAAAAAAATAAAATTCAAAACAGTGAGGAGAAGGCAAGGGGGGTATAGCTCAGTGGCAGAGCATTCGACTGCAGATCGAGAGGTTCTTGGTTCAAATCCGGGTGCCCCCTGAGCGTTTTGCCCGCAGTCGCACCGAAAAGGGAGAGCCGGCGAGTGTCTTTACACTTTACATAGGACCTCGCGATCTGCAGAGCTATACCCCCATTGTCTTCTCCTCTCTGTTTTGAATTTTATTTTATTTTTTTTCCTGAAACTGGCTCGACGGCATCGGTAAAGACACTCACTGGCTCTCCCTTTTCGGCGCAACTGCGGGCAAAATGCTCAGGGGGCACCCGAATTTGAACCGAGGACCTTTCAATCTGCAGTCGAATGCTCTGCCACTGAGCTATACCCCGCATTTTGCCCGCAGTCGCGCCGAAAAGGGAGAGCCGGCGAGTGTCTTTACAGATGACGTTGAGCCGGTTTCAGGGAAAAAAAATGAAAAATTCAAAACAGAGAGGAGAAGGCAAGGGGGCTATAGCTCAGTGGCGGAGAAAGGTCCTTGGTTCAAATTCGGGTGCCCCCTGAGCATTTTGCCCGCAGTTGCGCCGAAAAGGGAGAGCCGGCGAGTGTCTTTACCGATGCCGTCGAGACGGTTTCAGAAAAAAAAAAATCAAAACAGAGAGGAGAAGGCAAGGGGGTATAGCTCAGTGGCAGAGCATTTGACTGCAGATCGAAAGGTCCTCGGTTCAAATCCGGGTGCCCCCTGAGCGTTTTGCTCGCAGTCACGCCGAAAAGGGAGAGCCGGCGAGTGTCTTTACCGATGCCGTCGAGCCGGTTTCAGGAAAAGAAAAAAATAATAATTCAAAAAAAGAGAGGAGAAGGCGACAGGGGTATATCTCAGTTGCAGAGCATTGGACTGCAGATCGAGAGGTCCTCGGTTCAAATCCGGATGCCCCTGAGCATTTTGCCCGCAGTCGCGCCGAAAAGGGAGAGCCGGCGAGTGTCTTTACCGATGCCGTCGAGCCGGTTACAGGATTTTTTTTTATAAAAATTCAAAACAGGGAAGAGAAAGCAAGGGGGGTATAGTTCAGTGGCAGAGCATTCGACTGCAGATCAAGAGGTCCTCGGTTCAAATCCGGGTGCCCCCTGAGAGTTTTGCCCGCAGTCGCACCGAAAAGGGAGAGCCGGCGAGTGTCTTTACCGATGCAGTCGAACCGGTTTCAGGAAAAAAAAAATTCAAAACAGAGAAGATAAGGCAAGGTGGGTATAGCTCAGTGGCAGAGCATTCGACTGCAGATCGCGAGGTCCTCGGTTCAAATCCGGGTGCCCCCTGAGCATTTTGCCCGCTGTCGCGCCGAAAAGGGAGAGCCGGCGAGTGTCTTTACCGATGCAGTCGAGCCGGTTTCAGGAAAAATAAACAAAAAACATTCAAAACAGAGAGAAGAAGGCAAGGCGGGTATAGCTCAGTGGCAGAGGAATTGATTGCAGATCGAGAGGTCCTCGGTTCAAACCCGGGTGCCCCCTGAGCATAATGCTCGCAGTCGCGCCACAAAGGGAGAGCCGGCGAGTGTCTTTACCGATGCCGTCGAGCCGGTTACAGGATTTTTTTTTATAAAAATTCAAAACAGAAAGGGGAGGGCAAGGGGGGTATAGCTCAGTGGCAGAGCATTCAACTGCAGATCGGAGAGGTCTTCGGTTCAAATCCGGATGCCCCCTGAGCGTTTTGCCCGCAGTCGCGCCGAAAAGGGAGAGCCGGCGAGTGTCTTTACCGATGCCGTCGAGCCGGATTCAGAAAAAAAAAAATCAAAACAGAGAGGAGAAGGCAAGGGGTTATAGCTCAGTGGCAGAGCATTTGACTGCAGATCGAAAGGTCCTCGGTTCAAATCCGTGTGCCCCCTGAGTGTTTTGCCCGCAGTCGCGCCGAAAAGGGAGAGCCGACGAGTGTCTTTACCGATGCCGTCGAGCCGGTTACAGGAATTTTTTTTATAAAAATTCAAAACAGAGAGGAGAAGGCAACGGGGGTATAGCTCAGTGGCAGAGCATTCAACTGCAGATTGAGAGATCTTCGGTTCAAATCCGGATGCCCCCTGAGCGTTTTGCCTGCAGTCGCGCCGAAAAGGGAGAGCCGGCGAGTGTCTTTACCGATGCCGTCGAGCCAGTTTCAGGACAAAAAAAAATTAAAATTCAAAACAGAGAAGAGAAGGCAATGGGGTATAGATCAGTGGCAGAGCATTCGACTGCAGATCGAGAAGTCTTCGCTTCAAATCCGGGTGCCCCCTGAGCGTTTTGCCCGCAGTCGCGCCGAAAAGGGAGAGCCGGCGAGTGTCTTTATCGATGCCGTCAAGCCGGTTTCAGGAAAAAAATAAATAAAAATTCAAAACAAAAAGGAAAACGCAAAGGGGGTATAGCTCAGTGGCAGAGCATTCGACTGCAGATCGAGAGGTCCTTGGTTCAAATCTGGGTGCCCCCTGAGCATTTTGCCCGCAGTTGCGCCGAAAAGGGAGAGCCGGCGAGTGTCTTTACCGATGCCGTTGAGCCGGTTTCAGGAAAAAAAAAATCAAAAACAGAGAGGAGAAGGCAAGGGGTGTATAGCTCAGTGGCAGAGCATTCGACTGCAGATCGAGAGGTCCTCCGTTCAAATCTGTGTGCCCCCTGAGTGTTTTGCCCGCAGTCGCGCCAAAAAGGGAGAGCCGGCGAGTGTCTTTACCGATGCCGTCGAGCCGGCTTCAGAAAAAATTAAAATAAAATCCAAAAACAGAAATGAGAGGGCAAGCAGGGTATAGCTCAGTGACAGAGCATTCAAGTGCAGATCGGGAGATCCTAGGTTCAAATCTGGGTGCCTCCTGAGCATTTTGCCTGCAGTCGCGCCAAAAAGGGAGAGCCGGCGAGTGTCTTTACCGATGCTGATGAGATGGCAAGGGGGGTATAGCTCAGTGGCAGAGCTTTCGACTGCAGATCGAGAGGTCCTCTGTTCAAATCCGGGTGCCCACTTAGCATTTTGCCCGCAGTCGCGCCGAAAAGGGAGAGCCGGCGAGTGTCTTTACCGATGCCGTCGAGCCGGTTTCAGCAAGAAAAAAAAAATCAAAAACAGAGAGGAGAAGGCAAGGGGGTATAGCTCAGTGGCAGAGCATTCGACTGCAGATCGAGAGGTCCTCGGTTCAAATCCGGGTGCCCCCTGAGCATTTTGCCCGCAGTCACGCCAAAAAGGGAGAGCCGGCGAGTGTCTTTGCCGATGCCGTCGAGCCGGTTTCAGAAAAAATAAAAATAAAATTCAAAAACAGAGATGAGATGCCAAGAGGGGTATAGCTCAGTGGCAGAGCATTCAACTGCAGATCGCGAGATCCTAGGTTCAAATCCAGGTGCTCCCTGAGCATTTTGCCAGCAGTCGCGCCGAAAAGGGAGAGCCGGCGAGTGTCTTTATCGATGCCGTCGAGCCGGTTTCAGGAAAAAAAAATCAAAACAGAGAGTAGAAGGCAAGGGGGGTATAGCTCAGTGGCAGAGCATTAGACTGCAGATCGTGAGGTCCTCTGTTCAAATCCGGGTGACCCCTGAGCGTTTTGCCAGCAGTCGCGCCGAAAAGGGAGAGCCGGCGAGTGTCTTTACCGATGCCGTCGAGCCGGTTTCAGGAAAAAAAAATCAAAAACAGAGAGGAGAAGGCAAGGGGGGTATAGCTCAGTGGCAGAGCATTCAAGTGCAGATCGGGAGATCCTAGGTTCAAATCCGGGTGCCTCCTGAGCATAATGCTCGCAGTCGCGCCACAAAGGGAGAGCCGGCGAGTGTCTTTACCGATGCAGTCGAGCCAGTTTCTGGACACAAAAAACATTCAAAACAAAGAGGAGAAGGCAAGGTGGGTATACCTCAGTGGCAGATTATTCGACGGCAGATTATTCGACTGCAGATCGAGAGGTTCTCGGTTCAAATCCGGGTCCCCCCAGAGCGTTTTGCGCCGAAAAGAGAGAGCCGGCGAATGTCTTTACCGATGCCGTCGAGCCGGTTTCAGCAAAAAAATACAAAAAACATTCAAAACAGAGAGGAGAAGGCAAGGGGGGTATAGCTCAGTGGCAGAGCATTCGACTGCAGATCGAGAGGTTCTTGGTTCAAATCCGGGTGCCCCCTGAGCATTTTGCCCGCAGTCGCACCGAAAAGGGAGAGCCGGCGAGTGTCTTTACACTTTACATAGGACCTCGCGATCTGCAGAGCTATACCCCCATTGCCTTCTCCTCTCTGTTTTGAATTTTATTTTATTTTTTTTCCTGAAACTGGCTCGACGGCATCGGTAAAGACACTCACTGGCTCTCCCTTTTCGGCGCAACTGCGGGCAAAATGCTCAGGGGGCACCCGAATTTGAACCGAGGACCTTTCAATCTGCAGTCGAATGCTCTGCCACTGAGCTATACCCCACTTGCCTTCTCCTCTCTGTTTTGATATTTTTTTTCCTAAAACCGGCTTGACGGCATCGGTAAAGACACTCACTGGCTCTTCCTTTTCAGCGCGACTGCGGGCAAAACGCTCAGGGGGCACCCCCATGTGAACCGAGGACTTCTAAATCTGCAGTCGAATGCTCTGCCACTGAGCTATACCCCCCTTGCCTACTCCTCTCTGTTTTTTTTTTTTTTTCCTGAAACCGGCTCGACGGCATCGGTAAAGACACTCGCCGGCTCTCCCTTTTCGTCGCGACTGCGGGCAAAATGCTCAGGGGGAACACGGATTTGAACCGTGGACCTCTCGATCTGCAGTTGAATGCTCTGCCACTGAGCTATTCCCCCCTTGCCTTCTCCTCTCTATTTTGAATTATTTTTTTTTTTTTCCTGAAACCGGCTCGACGGCATCGGTAAAGACACTCGCGGGCTCTCCCTTTTCGACGCGACTGCGGGCAAAACGCTCAGTGGGCATCTGGATTTGAACCAAGGACCTCTCGATCTGCAGTCGAATGCTCTGCCAATTAACTATACCCCCCTTGCCTTCTCCTCACTGTTTTTAATTATTTTTTTCCTGAAACCGGCTTGACGGCATCGGTAAAGACACTCGCCGGCTCTCCCTTTTCGGCGCGACTGCATGCAAAACGCTCAGGGGGCACCCGGATTTGAACCAAGGACCTCTCGACCTGCAGTCGAATGCTCTGCCGCTGAGCTATACCACCCTTGCCTTCTCTCGTCTGTTTTTGTTTTTTTTTTTCAACGGAATCGGTAAAGACACTCGCCGACTCTCCCTTTTCGGCGCGACTGCGGGCAAAACGATCAGTGGACACCCGGATTTGAACCAAGGACCTCTCGATCTGCAGTCGAATGCTCTGCCAATTAACTATACCCCCCTTGCCTTCTCCTCACTCTTTTTAATTATTTTTTTCCTGAAACCGGCTTGACGGCATCGGTAAAGACACTCGCCGGCTCTCCCTTTTCGGCGCGACTGCTGGCAAAATGCTCAGGGGGCACCCGGATTTGAACAGAGGACCGCGCGATCTGCAGTCTAATGCTCTGCCACTGAGCTATACCCCCCTTACCTTCTCCTCTCTGTTTTGATTTTTTTTTCCTGAAACCGGCTCGACGGCATCGGTAAAGACACTCGCCGGCTCTCCCTTTTCGGCGCGACTGCGGGCAAAGCGCTCAGGGGGCACCCGGATTTGAACCAAGGACCTCTACGACCTGCAGTCGAATGCTCTGCTGCTGAGCTATACCCCCCTTGCCTTCTCCCCTTTGTTTTTTGTTTTTTCCTGAAACCGGCTCGACAGCATCGGTAAAGACACTCGCCGGCTCTCCCTTTTTGGCACGACTGCAGGCAAAATGCTCAGGAGGCACCCGGATTTGAACCTAGGATCTCCCGATCTGCACTTGAATGCTCTGTCACTGAGCTATACCCCACTTGCCCTCTCATTTCTGTTTTTGAATTTTATTTTTTCTGAAACCGGCTCGACGGCATCGGTAAAGACACTCGCCGGCTCTCCCTTTTTGGCGTGACTGCGGGTAAAATGCTCAGGGGGCACACGGATTTGAACGGAGGACCTCTCAATCTACAGTCGAATGCTCTGCCAATGAGCTATACCCCCCTTGCCTTCTCCTCTCTGTTTTTGATTTTTTTTTCCTGAAACCGGCTCAACGGCATCGGTAAAGACACTCGCCGGCTCTCCCTTTTCGGCGCGACTGCGGGCAAAATGCACCGAGGGCACCCGGATTTGAACAGAGGACCTCTCGATCTGCAGTCGAATGCCCTGCCACTGAGCTATACCCCCTTGCCTTTTCCTCTCTGTTTTGAATTATTTTTTTCTTGAAACTGTCTCAACGGCATCGGTAAAGAGACTCGCCGGCTCTCCCTTTTCGGCGCGACTACGGGCAAAATGCTCTGGGGGCACCCGGATTTGAACCTAGGATCTCCCGATCTGCACTTGAATGCTCTGCCACTGAGCTATACCCCCCTTGCCATCTCATCTCTGTTTTTGAATTTTATTTTATTTTTTTTCTGAAACCGGCTCGACGGCATCAGTAAAGACACTCGCCGGCTCTCCCTTTTTGGCGCGACTGCGGGCAAAACGCTCAGGAGGCACCCAGATTTGAACAAAGGACCTCCCGATCTGCAGTCAAATGCTCTGCCACTGAGCTATACCCTCCTTGCCTTCTCCTCTCTGTTTTGATTTTATTTTTTTCTGAAACTGGTTCGACGGCATCGGTAAAGACAATCGCCGGCTCTCCCTTTTTGGCGCGACTGCAGGCAAAACGCTCAGGGGGCATACGAATTTGAACCGAGGCCCTCGCAATCTGCAGTCGAACGCTCTGCCACTGAGCTATACCCCCCTTGCCTTCTATTCTCTGTTTTGAATTTTTTTTTCTAAAACCCGCTCGACGGCATCGGTAAAGACACTCGCCGGCTCTCCCTTTTCGACTAAACTGCGGGCAAAAGGCTCAGAGAGCACCCGAATTTGAACCGAGGACCTCTCAATATGCAGTCAAATGCTCTACCACTGAGCTATATCCCCTTACCATCTCCTGTCTGTTTTGAATTTTTTTTTCCTGAAACCGGCTCGACGGCAACGGTAAAGACACTCACTGGCTCTCCCTTTTCGGCGCGACTGCGGGCAAAGCATTCAGGGGGCAACCGGATTTGAACCAAAGACCTCTCGATCTACAGTCAAATGCTCTGCCACTGAGCTATACCCTCCTTGCCTTCCCCTCTCTGTTTTGATTTTATTTTTTTCTGAAACTGGCTCGACGGCATCGGTAAAGACAATCGCCGGCTCTCCCTTTTCGGCGCGACTGCGGGCAAAACGCTCAGGGGGCATACGGATTTGAACCGAGGACCTCGCGATCTGCAGTCGAATGCCCTGCCACTGAGCTATACCCCCCTTGCCTTCTATTCTCAGTTTTGAATTTTTTTTTCTGAAACCGGCTCAACGGCATCGGTAAAGACACACGCCGGCTCTCCCTTTTCGGCGAAACTGCGGGCAAAATGCTCAGGGGGCACCCGGATTTGAACCGAGGACCTCTCGATCTGCAGTCGAATGCTCTGCCACTGAGCTATACCCCCCATGCCTTCTTTTTTGAATTTTATTTTTATTTTTTTCTCGAAACCGGCTCGACGGCATCGGTAAAGACACTCGCCGGCTCTCCCTTTTCGGCGCGACTGCGGGCAAAACGCACAGGGGGCACCCGGATTTGAGCCGAGGACCTCTCGATCTGCAGTCGAATGCTCTGCCACTGAGCTATACCCCGTAGCCTTCTCCTCTCTGTTTTGAATTTTTTTTCTCCGAAACCGGCTCAACGGCATCAGTAAAGACACTCTCCGGCTCTCCCTTTTTGGCGCGACTGCGGGCAAAACGCTCAGGGGGCACCTGGATTTGGACCGAGGACCTCTCGATCTGCAGTCGAATGCTCTGGCACTGAGCTATACCCCCTTGCCTTCTCCTCTCTGTTTTGAATGTTTTTTGTTTTTTTTTCCTGAAACCGGCTCGACGGCATCGGTAAAGACACTCGCCGGCTCGCCCTTTTCGGCGCGACTGCGGGCAAAACACTCAGGGGGCACCCGGATTTGAGCCGAGGATCTCTCGATCTGCAGTCGAATGCTCTGCCACTGAGCTATACCCCCGTAGCCTTCTCCTCTCTGTTTTGAATTTTTTTTCTCCGAAACCGGCTCAACGGCATCAGTAAAGACTCTCTCCAGCTCTCCCTTTTTGGCGCGACTGCGGGCAAAACGCTCAGGGGGCACCTGGATTTGGACCGAGGACCTCTCGATCTGTAGTCGAATGCTCTGGCACTGAGCTATACCCCCCTTGCCTTCTCCTCTCTGTTTTGAATGTTTTTTGTTTTTTTTTCCTGAAACCGGCTCGACGGCATCGGTAAAGACACTCGCCGGCTCGCCCTTTTCGGCGCGACTGCGGGCAAAATGCTCAGGGGGCACCCGGATTTAAACCGAGAACCTCTCGATCTGCAGTCGAATGCTCTGGCACTGAGCTATACCCCCCTTGCCTTCTCCTCTCTGTTTTGAATGTTTTTTGTTTTTTTTTCCTGAAACCGGCTCGACGGCATCGGTAAAGACACTCGCTGGCTCTCCCTTTTCGGCGCGACTGCGGGCAAAACGCTCAGGGGCACCCGGATTTGAACCGAGAACCTCTCGATCTGCAGTCGAATGCTCTGCCACTGAGGTATACCCACCTTGCCTTCTCCTCTCTGTTTTGATTTTTTTTTCCTGTAACCGGCTCAACGGCATCGGTAAAGACACTCGCCGGCTCTCCCTTTTCGGCGCGACTGCGGGCAAAACGCTCTGGGGCACCCGAATTTGAACCGAGAACCTCTCGATCTGCAGTCGAATAATCTGCCACTGAGGTATACCCACCTTGCCTTCTCCTCTCTGTTTTGAATTTTTTATTTATTTTTCCTGAAACCGGCTCAACGGCATCGGTAAAGACACTCGCCGGCTCTCACTTTTCGGCGCGACTGCGGGCAAAACGCTCAGTGGGCACCCGGATTTGAACCAAGGACCTCTCGATCTGCAGTCGAATGCTCTGCCAATTAACTATACCCCCCTTGCCTTCTCCTCACTGTTTTTAATTATTTTTTTCCTGAAACCGGTTTGACGGCATCGGTAAAGACACTCGCCGGCTCTCCCTTTTCGGCGCGACTGCGGGCAAAATGCTCAGGGGGCACCCGGATTTGAACCAAGGACCTCTCGACCAGCAGTCGAACGCTCTGCCGCTGAGCTATACCACCCTTGCCTTCTCCTGTCTGTTTTTGATTTTTTTTTTGCTGAAACCGGCTCGACGGCATCGGTAAAGACACTCGCCGGCTCTCCCTTTTCGGCACGACTGCGGGCAAAGCGCTCAGGGGGCACCCGGATGTGAACCAAGGACCCCTCGACCTGCAGTCGAATGCTCTGCCGCTGAGCTATACCCCCCTTGCCTTCTCTCCTTTGTTTTTTTTGTTTTTTTTCCTGAAACCGTCTCGACAGCATCGGTAAAGACACTCGCCGGCTCTCCCTTTTTGGCGCGACTGCAGGCAAAATGCTCAGGAGGCACCTGGATTTGAACCTAGGATCTCCCGATCTGCACTTGCTCTGCCACTGAGCTATACCCCCGTAGCCTTCTCCTCTCTGTTTTGAATTTTTTTTCTCGAAACCGGCTCGACGGCATCGGTAAAGACACTCTCCGGCTCTCCCTTTTTGGCGCGACTGCGGGCAAAACACTCAGGGGGCACCCGGATTTGAGCCGAGGACCTCTCGATCTGCAGTCGAATGCTCTGCCACTGAGCTATACCCCCATTGCCTTCTCCTCTCTGTTTTGAATTTTTTTTCTCCGAAACCGGCTCAACGGCATCAGTAAAGACACTCTCCGGCTCTCCCTTTTTGGCGCGACTGCGGGCAAAACGCTCAGGGGGCACCTGGATTTGGACCGAGGACCTCTCGATCTGCAGTCGAATGCTCTGGCACTGAGCTATATCCCCCTTGCCTTCTCCTCTCTGTTTTGAATGTTTTTTGGGTTTTTTTCCTGAAACCGGCTCGACGGCAACGGTAAAGACACTCACTGGCTCTCCCTTTTCGGCGCGACTGCGGGCAAAACATTCAGGGGGCAACCGGATTTGAACCAAAGACCTCTCGATCTACAGTCAAATGCTCTGCCACTGAGCTATACCCTCCTTGCCTTCCCCTCTCTGTTTTGATTTTATTTTTTTCTGAAACTGGCTCGACGGCATCGGTAAAGACAATCGCCGGCTCTCCCTTTTCGGCGCGACTGCGGGCAAAACGCTCAGGGGGCATACGGATTTGAACCGAGGACCTCGCGATCTGCAGTCGAATGCCCTGCCACTGAGCTATACCCCCCTTGCCTTCTATTCTCTGTTTTGAAATTTTTTTTCTGAAACCGGCTCAACGGCATCGGTAAAGACACACGCCGGCTCTCCCTTTTCGTCGAAACTGCGGGCAAAATGCTCAGGGGGCACCCGGATTTGAGCCGAGGACCTCTCGATCTGCAGTCGAATGCTCTGCCACTGAGCTATACCCCCATTGCCTTCTCCTCTCTGTTTTGAATTTTTTTTCTCCGAAACCGGCTCAACGGCATCAGTAAAGACACTCTCCGGCTCTCCCTTTTTGGCGCGACTGCGGGCAAAACGCTCAGGGGGCACCTGGATTTGGACCGAGGACCTCTCGATCTGCAGTCGAATGCTCTGGCACTGAGCTATATCCCCCTTGCCTTCTCCTCTCTGTTTTGAATGTTTTTTGGGTTTTTTTCCTGAAACCGGCTCGACGGCATCGGTAAAGACACTCGCTGGCTCTCCCTTTTCGGCGTGACTGCGGGCAAAATGCTCTGGGGGCACCCGGATTTGAACCGAGAACCTCTCGATCTGCAGTCGAATAATCTGCCACTGAGGTATACCCACCTTGCCTTCTCCTCTCTGTTTTGAATTTTTTATTTATTTTTCCTGAAACCGGCTCAACGGCATCGGTAAAGACACTCGCCGGCTCTCACTTTTCGGCGCGACTGCGGGCAAAATGCTCAGTGGGCACCCGGATTTGAACCAAGGACCTCTTGATCTGCAGTTGAATGCTCTGCCGCTGAGCTATACCACCCTTGCCTTCTCCTGTCTGTTTTTGATTTTTTTTTTGCTGAAACCGGCTCGACGGCATCGGTAAAGACACTCGCCGGCTCTCCCTTTTCGGCACGACTGCGGGCAAAGCGCTCAGGGGGCACCCGGATTTGAACCAAGGACCTCTCGACCAGCAGTCGAAAGCTCTGCCGCTGAGCTATACCACCCTTGCCTTCTCCTGTCTGTTTTTGATTTTTTTTTTGCTGAAACCGGCTCGACGGCATCGGTAAAGACACTCGCCGGCTCTCCCTTTTCGGCGTGACTGCGGGCAAAATGCTCCGAGGGCACCCGGATTTGAACAGAGGACCTCTTGATCTGCAGTCGAATGCTCTGCCACTGAGCTATACGCCCCCTTGCCTTTTCCTCTCTGTAATGAATTTTTTTTTTCTTGAAACTGGCTCAACGGCATCGGTAAAGAGACTCGCCGGCTCTCCCTTTTCGGCGTGACTACGGGCAAAATGCTCTGGGGGCACCCGGATTTGAACCTAGGATCTCCTGATCTAGCAATCGAATGCTCTGCCACTGAGCTATACCCCCCTTGCCATCTCATATCTGTTTTTGAATTGTATTTTATTTTTTTCTGAAACCGGCTCGACGGCATCAGTAAAGACACTCGCCGGCTCTCCCTTTTTGGTGCGACTGCGGGCAAAACACTCAGGAGACACCCAGATTTGAACCGAGGACCTCCCGATCTGCAGTCAAATGCTCTGCCACTGAGCTATACCCTCCTTGCCTTCTCCTCTCTGTTTTGATTTTATTTTTTTCTGAAACTGGTTCGACGGCATCGGTAAAGACAACCGCCGGCTCTCCCTTTTTGGCGCGACTGCAGGCAAAACGCTCAGGGGGCATACGAATTTGAACCGAGGCCCTCGCGATCTGCAGTCGAATGCTCTGCCAATGAGCTATACCCCCCTTGCCTTCTATTCTCTGTTTTGAATTTTTTTTTCTGAAACCCGCTCAACGGCATCGGTAAAGACACTCGCCGGCTCTCCCTTTTCGGCTAAACTGCGGGCAAAAGGCTCAGAGGGCACCCGAATTTGAACCGAGGACCTCTCAATCTGCAGTCGAATGCTCTACCACTGAGCTATATCCCCTTACCATCTCCTGTCTGTTTTGAATTTTTTTTTCCTGAAACCGGCTCGACGGCAACGGTAAAGACACTCACTGGCTCTCCCTTTTCGGCGCGACTGCGGGCAAAACACTCAGGGGGCACCCGGATTTGAACCAAAGACCTCTCGATCTGCAGTCAAATGCTCTGCCACTGAGCTATACCCTCCTTGCCTTCTCCTCTCTGTTTTGATTTTATTTTTTTCTGAAACTGGCTCGACGGCATCGGTAAAGACAATCGCCAGCTCTCCCTTTTCGGCGCGACTGCGGGCAAAACGCTCAGTGGGCATACGGATTTGAACCGAGGACCTCGCGATCTGCAGTCGAATGCTCTGCCACTGAGCTATACCCCTGAGCTATACCCCCCTTGCCTTCTATTCTCTGTTTTAAATTTTTTTTTCTGAAACCGGCTCAACGGCATCGGTAAAGACACTCGCCGGCTCTCCCTTTTCGGCGAAACTGCGGGCAAAATGCCCAGGTGGCACCCGGATTTGAACCGAGGACCTCTCGATCTGCAGTCGAATGCTCTGCCACTGAGCTATACCCCCATTGCCTTCTTTTTTGAATTTTATTTTTATTTTTTTCTCGAAACCGGCTCGACGGCATCGGTAAAGACACTCGCCGGCTCTCCCTTTTCGGCGCGACTGCGGGCAAAACGCACAGGGGGCACCCGGATTTGAGCCGAAGACCTCTCGATCTGCAGTCGAATGCTCTGCCACTGAGCTATACCCCCGTAGCCTTCTCCTCTCTGTTTTGATATTTTTTTCTCCGAAACCGGCTCAACGGCATCAGTAAAGACACTCTCCGGCTCTCCCTTTTTGGTGCGACTGCGGGCAAAACGCTCAGGGGGCACCTGGATTTGGACCGAGGACCTCTCGATCTGCAGTCGAATGCTCTGGCACTGAGCTATACTCCCCTTGCCTTCTCTCTGTTTTGAATGTTTTTTGGTTTTTTTTCCTGAAACCGGCTCGACGGCATCGGTAAAGACACTCGCCGGCTCGCCCTTTTCGGCGCGACTGCGGGCAAAATGCTCAAGGGGTAACCGGATTTGAACCGAGAACCTCTCGATCTGCAGTCGAATGCTCTGGCACTGAGCTATAACCCCCTTGCCTTCTCCTCTCTGTTTTGAATGTTTTTTGTTTTTTTTTCCTTAAACCGGCTCGACGGCATCGGTAAAGACACTCGCCGGCTCGCCCTTTTCGGCACGACTGCGGGCAAAACACTCAGGGGGCACCCGGATTTGAACCGAGCCCCTCTCGATCTGCAGTCGAATGCTCTGCCACCGAGGTATACCCACCTTGCCTTCTCCTCTCTGTTTTGAATTTTTTATTTATTTTTCCTGAAACCGGCTCAACGGCATCGGGAAAGACACTCGCCGGCTCTCCCTTTTCGGCGCGACTGCGGGCAAAAGGCTCATTGGGCACCCGGATTTGAACCAATGACCTCTCGATCTGCAGTCGAATGCTCTGCCAATTAACTATACCCCCCTTGCCTTCTCCTCACTGTTTTTAATTATTTTTTTCCTGAAACCGGCTTGACGGCATCGGTAAAGACACTCGCCGGCTCTCCCTTTTCGGCGCGACTGCGGGCAAAATGCTCAGAGGGCACCCGGATTTGAACAGAGGACCTCGTGATCTGCTGTCTAATGCTCTGCCACTGAGCTGTACCCCCTTACCTTCTCCTCTCTGTTTTGATTTTTTTTTCATGAAACCGGCTCGACGGCATCGGTAAAGACACTCGCCGGCTCTCCCTTTTCGGCGCGACTGCGGGCAAAGCGCTCAGGGGGCACCCGGATTTGAACCAAGCACCTCTCGACCTCCAGTCGAATGCTCTGCCGCTGAGCTATACCCCACTTGCCTTCTCCCCTTTGTTTTTTTTTGTTTTTTTTCCTGAAACCGGCTCGACAGCATCGGTAAAGACACTCGCCGGCTCTCCCTTTTTGGTGCGACTGCAGGCAAAATGCTCCGGAGGCACCCGGATTTGAACCTAGGATCTCCCGATCTGCACTTGAATGCTCTGTCACTGAGCTATACCCCACTTGCCCTCTTATTTCTGTTTTTGAATTTTATTTTTATTTTTTCTGAAACCGGCTCGACGGCATCGGTAAAGACACTCGCCGGCTCTCCCTTTTTGGCGCGACTGCGGGCAAAATGCTCAGGGGGCACACGGATTTGAACGGAGGACCTCTCGATCTGCAGTTGAATGCTCTGCCAATGAGCTATACCCCCTTGCCTTCTCCTCTCTCTTTTTGATATTTTTTTTCCTGAAACCGGCTCAACGGCATCGGTAAAGACACTCGCCGGCTCTCCCTTTTCGGCGCGACTGCGGGCAAAATGCTCCGAGGGCACCCGGATTTGAACAGAGGACCTCTTGATCTGCAGTCGAATGCTCTGCCACTGAGCTATACCCCCCTTGCCTTTTCCTCTCTGTTTTGAATTTTTTTTTTCTTGAAACTGGCTCAACGGCATCGGTAAAGAGACTCGCCGGCTCTCCCTTTTCGGCGCGACTACGGGCAAAATGCTCTGGGGGCACCCGGATTTGAACCTAAGATCTCCTCATCTAGCAATCGAATGCTCTGCCACTGAGCTATACCCCCTTGCCATCTCATCTCTGTTTTTGAATTTTATTATATTTTTTTCTGAAACCGGCTCGACGGCATCAGTAAAGACACTCGCCGGCTCTCCCTTTTTGGCACGACTGCGGGCAAAACGCTCAGGAGGCACCCAGATTTGAACCGAGGACCTCCCGATCTGCAGTCAAATGCTCTGCCACTGAGCTATACCCTCCTTGCCTTCTCCTCTCTGTTTTGATTTTATTTTTTTCTGAAACTGGTTCGACGGCATCGGTAAAGACACTCGCCGGCTCTCCCTTTTTGGCGCGACTGCAGGCAAAACGCTCAGGGGGCATACGAATTTGAACCGAGGCCCTCGCGATCTGCAGTCGAATGCTCTGCCACTGAGCTATACCCCCCTTGCCTTCTTTTCTCTGTTTTGAATTTTTTTTTCTGAAACCCGCTCGACGGCATCGGTAAAGACACTCGCCGGCTCTCCCTTTTCGGCTAAACTGTGGGCAAAAGGCTCAGAGGGCACCCGAATTTGAACCGAGGACCTCTCAATCTGCAGTCGAATGCTCTACCACTGAGCTATATCCCCTTACCATCTCCTGTCTGTTTTGAATTTTTTTTTCCTGAAACCGGCTCGACGGCAACGGTAAAGACACTCACTGGCTCTCCCTTTTCGGCGCGACTGCGGGCAAAACACTCAGGGGGCACCCGGATTTGAACCAAAGACCTCTCGATCTGCAGTCAAATGCTCTGCCACTGAGCTATACCCTCCTTGCCTTCTCCTCTCTGTTTTGATTTTATTTTTTTCTGAAACTGGCTCGACGGCATCGGTAAAGACAATCGCCGGCTCTCCCTTTTCGGCGCGACTGCGGGCAAAACGCTCAGGGGGCATATGGATTTGAACCGAGGACCTCGCGATCTGCAGTCTAATGCTCTGCCACTGAGCTATACCCCCCTTGCCTTCTATTCTCTGTTTTGAATTTTTTTTTCTGAAACCGGCTCAATGGCATCGGTAAATACACTCGCCGGCTCTCCCTTTTCGGCGAAACTGCGGGCAAAATGCTCAGGGGGCACCCGGATTTGAACCGAGGACCTCTCGATCTGCAGTGGAATGCTCTGCCACTGAGCTACACCCCCCTTGCCTTATTTTTTGAATTTTTTTTTTTTTTTTCTCGAAACCGGCTCGACGGCATCGGTAAAGACACTCGCCGGCTCTCCCTTTTCGGCGCGACTGCGGGCAAAACGCACAGGGGGCACCCGGATTTGAGCCGAGGACCTCTCGATCTGCAGTCAAACGCTCTGCCACTGAGCTATACCCCCGTAGCTTTCTCCTCTCTGTTTTGAATTTTTTTTCTCAGAAACCAGCTCAACGGCATCAGTAAAGACACTCTCCGGCTCTCCCTTTTTGGCGCGACTGCGGGCAAAACGCTCAGGGGGCACCTGGATTTGGACCGAGGACCTCTCGATCTGCAGTCGAATGCTCTGGCACTGAGCTATACCCCCCTTGCCTTCTCCTCTCTGTTTTGAATGTTTTTTGTTTTTTTTTCCTGAAACCGGCTCGACGGCATCGGTAAAGACACTCGCCAGCTCGCCCTTTTCGGCGCGACTGCGGGCAAAATGCTCAGGGGGCACCCGGATTTGAACCGAGAACCTCTCGATCTGCAGTTGAATGCTCTGGCACTGAGCTATACCCCCCTTGCCTTCTTCTCTCTGTTTTGAATGTTTTTTTTTTTTTTTTCTGAAACCGGCTCGACGGCATCGGTAAAGACACTCGCCGGCTCTCTCTTTTCGGCGTGACTGCGGGCAAAAGGCTCTGGGGGCACCCGGATTTGAACCGAGAACCTCTCGATCTGCAGTCGAATAATCTGCCACTGAGGTATACCCACCTTGCCTTCTCCTCTCTGTTTTGAATTTTTTATTTATTTTTCCTGAAACCGGTTCAACGGCATCGGTAAAGACACTCGCCGGCTCTCCCTTTTCGGCGCGACTGCGGGCAAAACGCTCAGGGGTACCCGGATTCGAACCGAGGACCTCTCGATCTGCATTCGAATGCTCTGCCACTGAGCTATAACCCCCTTGCCTTCTCCTTTCTGTTTTGAATGTTTTTTTTTTTTTTTTCCTGAAACCAGCTCGACAGCATCAGTAAAGACACTCGCCGGCTCTCCCTTTTCGGCGCGACTGCGGGCAAAATGCTCAGGGGGCACCCGAATTTGAACCGAGGACCTCGCGATCTGCAGTCGAATGCTCTGCCACTGAGCTATACCCCCCTTGCCTGCTCCTCTCTGTTTTGAATGTTTTTTTTCTCCGAAACCGGCTCGACGGCATCAGTAAAGACACTCGCCGGCTCTCCCTTTTTGGCGCGACTGCGGGCAAAACGCCCAGGGGGCACCCGGATTTGAACCGAGAACCTCTCGATCTGCAGTCGAATGCTCTGCCACTGAGGTATACCCACCTTGCCTTCTCCTTTCTGTTTTGAATTTTTTTTTTTCCTGAAACCGGCTCAACGGCATCGGTAAAGACACTCGCCGGCTCTCCCTTTTCGGCGCGACTGCGGGCAAAATGCTCAGGGGGCACCCGGATTTGAACCAATGACCTCTCGATCTGCAGTCGAATGCTCTGCCACTGAGCTATACCCCCTTGCCTTCTCCTCTCTGTTTTGAATTTTAAATTATTTTTTCCTGAAACCGGCTCGATGGCATCGGTAAAGACACTCGCCGTCTCTCCCTTTTCGGCGCGACTTCGGGCAAAATATTTAGGGGTCACGCCGATTTGAACCGAGGACCGCTCGATCTGCAGCCGAATGCTCTGCCACTGAGCTATAACCCCCTTGCCTTCTCCTGTCTGTTTTGAATTTTTTTTTTCCTGAAACCGGCTCGACGGCATCGGTAAAGACACTCGCCGGCTCTCTCTTTTCGGCGCGACTGTGGGCAAAACGCTCAGGGGGCACCCGGATTTGAACCGAGGACCTCTCGATCTGCAGTTGAATGCTCTGCCACTGAGCTATACCCCCCTTGCCTTCTCCTCTCTGTTTTTTTTTTTTTTTTCTTTTCAAAAAAAGGTTTATTGTGATTAGATGCAGTACAATTATAAAAGAAGGTAACAAAAGACCCCAAACGAGGTCGGTACAAAGTATGATCATCAGAAACAAACAAAAGAAGGTCACTTGGAGTTATGTTCCATCACAATATCATGGACCACAGTACCTATTATAGAGGGTAGAGCAGACTCAGCATACAAAAAAAAGAAGAAAAAAGTAGGCGCCAACAAATTTAAGGCAGACCCTGAGGGACAACGGCCCTACGTCTACGCCCGACCAGTCCACGCACCCCAATTGGGATCCTGCTGTGCACGGAACGATCGGGAACAGAACACCCAGGGAGGGATATGAACAAAGGGCTTGGCAACCCGCTAACCTGTCCAGATTGCTAATCCCCTGAGGATGCGGACCATCCAGGGGGAGTCTGACCTTGAACCTCTGTTAATAGTCTGAAGGGGTTGAAAAACCCAACTAATGGAATGGCTTCCAAATGCCTGTAAGGCGGAGCATCTAGCTGTATCCATCAACATAAAACAAGAAAGACTACACAGATGTAAAACCTGAGTAGCCAGTGACAGTCTAAGAAAGAGATTAAGAATAGGAAGAAAAGAAAGGAAGAAATAGGGATAGGGAAGAGAAGGGGGAGCAAACCAGAGAATAAGAGGGAAAGAAGGGGGCGGGGGAAATCAGGATTCCTCGGGGAGAGGGGGGAAAAATGGTCAGCAACGTGCCGAATCAGGGCTGTTCAGTGCTCACCTATTGGGGCAGAAGGGATATGCCTACATGCATAGCCCAGGGTTCCCAAATAAGACGGAATTTTTCAGGATTGTCTAGTAAGGTATTAGAAACCCTTTCCTGTGTCATTATCCAGGAAATCTTGTGTTTAGCTTGGCGAAATGACGCAGAGGGCGACTTCCAGGCGTGGGCCAAGGTAATCTTGGCCCCCAGAAGGATGAAGTGTATGAGAGAGCGGGACAATTTAGGGACCTTAGGGAGAGCATCATTAAGGAGGGCAATAGTAGGGTTCTGCTTCACCTCGAAACCAGTGACTTTGCGAATGAGGCTGAAAATTCTATTCCAGAACCCCCTAATTTTAGGGCATTCCCAGAGGGTGTGGAGGAGAGAGCCTACGAGGCCACATCCTCTGAAGCAGAGGGGGGAAGACTGCGGATAGAGCCTAGAAAGGCGCGTAGGGACCAGGTACCATCTGGAGATAACCTTAACGTCCGCCTCCATCAGGGAGGTGTTTAAGATACCCTTGAATGAGCGGGAGAAATTTGTGTGCCAAGTGTCTAGATCCCATTCAAACTGGAGGTCACGCTCCCATTTCAACATATAGCTCGCTTTGCCCTGAGGGTCAGCTAGCGCTGAATAGATCAGGGAGATGCCCCCCCTGACGCCCATGGCTGAGGAACACCAATGCTCATATTTGGTAACCGAGAGTGGGTTGTCTGAACTTTTCCAGACCCCACGCAGAAAATGTAACAACTGATAATAGCGGAAGGTTTCGGAGGAGGGCATGTCCAGTTTGGAAGTGCAGTATTTGAGCGAGATGGGGCCATCATTGTTAAAATATTGTCCTATTCTGTATAAACCCTTCTCAAGCCACCATCCAAAAGCCTGGATGTTTAGACCCGGGGGGAATTGGGGATTGTGAAAGATGTGAGCGAGGGGATGCCAGGAAGAGGATAGTGCGGGATGTTTATAAAGGATATCACAGAGAGCCATTGAGTGAGAGAGGGTGGGTGACAGGATCGAGGGGCGGTCCTTACGTGGTCTCCAGGCTAAATAGTCCAATGTGTGGTTAGGGGTTGCCTGCCTTTCTATGTCTACCCAGTCCGGTTTAGGTCCTTTAGTATATATTGCTGAGAATTGACAGAGTTGGGCTGCTTGGTAGTACCACCACATATTGGGAAGGCCAAGGCCTCCTTTCTTCCTTGCCCTATACAGAACTTTTTTAGATAGACGATGTCCCTTGCCCCCCCATATGAACTGTATGATTTTTGATTGGAGTCTATCCAGTGCTCGCTTCTTGACAGGGATAGGCAGGGACCGGAAGAGATAAAGCAATCTGGGCAAGAGGGTCATCTTGACCGAATTGACTCTACCCAGCCAGGATAATTTATAAAGAGACCATTGTGTAAGTTCAGTTGTGAGTTTTTTGAACATGGCAGGGTAATTGTGTTGGAATAGGAGCTCTACTTTTGGGGTGAGGAAAACACCTAAATAGGGAAGAGAAGAGGCGCACCAGGAGAAGGGGAAGTTTGTTTTGAGCCTATCGACTATATCTTGGGGTGTAGTGACGTTTAAGGCCATTGACTTTGCCATGTTGACCTGAAGGCCTGAAACCTTTCCAAAAGTGGTGAGGAGTTGGAGAATATTGGGGGTCGACCTGAGAGGGGAGGTGACGAAAAGGAGGACATCGTCCGCAAAGAGGGCGCATTTGTGTGTATGTTGACCACATTGAACCCCGTGAATGTCCGGGTGTTGTCTAATTGCTAGAGCTAGGGTTTCTATCGCTATTGCGAAGAGAATAGGGGAGAGCGGGCAGCCCTGTCTGGTACCGTTTAAGATTGGGAATTGGTCGGAGAGACGTCCCTGTAGTTTGATCTGGGCTTTCGGGGAGGAATATAGAGACTCCAGGGTTCTTAGGAATTCCGGGCCAAATCCCCAATGGCGTAGAATGGTAAAAAGGTATGGCCAGGTGACCGTATCAAAGGCCTTTTGGAGGTCTATGGAAAGAATGTATCCCTTCTGGGGGGACCCGCCATCCCAGGAGGATTGCATGAGGGAAATAAAATCTACCGCTCTCCTGATCTGGTCCGGTCCCTGTCTCCCGGGAATGAAACCCACCTGATCCTTATGAACATAAGAAGCTATGAAGGAGGCTATTCTGTTGGCCAAAATCTTGGTCATGATTTTCAGATCATTATTGATCAACGAAATCGGCCTATAGTTGCCTACATCACTAGGATCTTTTCCCTGTTTGGGGATCACAGAGATATATGCGAGGTTGGCAGCGGGTTCGAGAATGGAGCCCTCTCGTAGGGAGTTAAAGAGACTGGCCAGACGAGGAGATAGGACCCCAGAGAAAGTTTTGTAATAAAGGGCGGAGAAACCGTCTGGCCCTGGCGCCGAGTCTGTTTTGAGATTTTTGATGACCTCCTGGACCTCTTCAGTACTAAAAGGTGATTCCATCATGGATCTATGGGACTCTGAAAGTTTGGGGAGATCAATGTCCGCCAAAAATAATTCTAAGGGAACAGGGTCGGCAGAGGAAGGAGATGCGTATAGTTTGGAGTAGAAAGCTTGGAAGGTTTCTAGGATTTTATGGGGGTTCTGGGTGAGAGAACCCGATAACGATTTAATCTTGGGTAAGGAGAAATTTTGGATCCTTGGGGAGAGTTTGGCCGCCAAGCGCGAGCCGATTTTATCAGCTTGTAAGTAGAATTTGCCACTTAACCAGCTCAAGTGTTTGTCTGCATTAGAAGTTAAGGCAAGATTTAAAGCAATGCGGGCGGATTCTAACTTGGCCAGACTGGCTGGAGTGGGGTTAGACTTATGGGCTTTACTAAGTAGTGTAAAATCCTTTTCCAAGTTTTCTACATCCACCTTCCTTCCTTTTTTCAGGTTGGAAGCCATTTGAATCATCCTCCCCCTCAAGACGGCTTTATGAGCTCCCCAGAGAGAGCTAGGGGAAGTTTCCCCGGTATCATTGAGGAGGAAAAATTCTTGGATGTCCTTTTCCAGCATGGTGCAGTGGACCGGGTTGGCAAGGAGGGATTTACTCAAGCGCCACTGAGGGGGGGCCTGAAGGCGAAAGGGAGCTAGAGATTCTAAGGGTTACTAAGGAGTGGTCCGACCACGGAACTTCTTGTATTGAGGAGTGAGAGACAGTGTGAATGTCAGAATTGGGTACGAAGATGTGGTCAATCCTGGCAAATGTTTTGTGTGGGGCAGAGTAATGGGTAAAGTCTTTGGCCGTGGGATTCAATTCCCTCCAAGAATCAATCAGGCCCAAGTCATGTAGGAGTCGAGCGATTCTGAGGCTTTGTTTGGAGGGTCTCTTAAGGCGTGGCCTGTTCTCGTGGGATTTGTCAAGTGTGTGGTCAAACGTGATATTGGAGTCACCCCCTATTAAGACTCTACCTTCTAGATGAGAGGAGAGGGTTGAGAACATGGATGCGAAAAAATTTGCCTGGCCCCGATTGGGGGCATAGTATGAAACAAAAGAATACGTCACCCCTTCTATGAGCCCTTTGACCAGCAGGTACCTACCATCTTTATCACGAATTGTGTGAATGTGGGTAAATGGGATACGTTTAGCCAAGAGAATGGCCACCCCTCTCTGTTTGGTGTCAGCATTCGCAAGGTAGAAGGTGGGAAAGCTACGGTGTAGGAAGGAGGGGGTATAGCTAGCGGGGAAGTGGGTCTCCTGAAGAAGGACAACATCAAGGCTTCTGGCGTGGTAGCTCTGAAAGGCCTTCCGGCGTTTAGAAGGGGAATTAAGTCCCTGTGTATTGTGGGAAGCTACTTTCAAAGGCAGCTTGCGAGCGTCAGTCTCAGCCATGGGTGCCCGAGGGGGGTGCGAGAATGTAAAAGGGGAGCTTACCTGGAGAGAAGAGAGAATCCGGACATCCAGCGCGAGGTAGGCTATCAACAAACGCCCTGGAGCAAGGCCTGGGGGAGTTCCCTGCGAGGAATCCTGGAGGAGGGAGGAGGAGAACACTGTGGGGAGGGGAGAAGGGGGGGGAGAAGAAATAGAAGAAAAAGAGGAGGAAAGATCAGAGATGTCATTATATTGGTCAGTTAAATCACAAAAGGAGAACAAAACAAACATATGCAAAAATTCAGATAAAATTCAACAGGACCGGCTAGCCGGGTCCAAGTCCAAGGACTCCTGCAAGAGGGTCTTGGAGAGAGTGCAACCCCAGTAGGGGTTGTCTACCTGATGTCACCAGAGGGATTAAAAGTCCCTCCGCGTCACAACAGAGAGAGCGGCATGATGAGCCGCTCCGGCCGTCAGAGCCCCCAATGGGGGGTAAAACAGTACTGGAACGGCCAAAGTGCAGAAAATACTGTAAACAAACAAATATAACGAACCGTAAAACTGTATAACCAGAACATAACCAGTGCATGGAGTGGAACCTGCAAGGGAGAGGAAGGGAAGGTGGGGAGGGAGGCAAGAGAGGATGGGGGGGGGGGGAAGGGGGAGGGGAAAGGGAAGGAAAAAAAAAAAAAAGGGGGGGACAGGGGGAAGGAAGGGTATAGGCTACTAGGCCTAACCATAGGTTGGAACTAGAAAAGGCCCATCATATATGCAACAAGTCAGAAAGGCAATGAAAGCGTCCTCCTCAGCGAGGTGGGAGGAACTGGGGACATTGGGAGTCCCAACTAGCCATAAGATGGGCAAGTGGGGCCCAAACCAAACAGATCAAGACCCTGGCCCGCCTGAAGCCAGTCAGGGCCATGCGGGTCTGTCTACCACCATACTAGGGGGGGAGAGTAGTTAGCTCTCTGAAATATTAGGGATAGTCAAAAGCAACCCATCTCCCGTCCGGGAGAAAAACAAAAGAAGTCCCTCATCTCGGGGGTCGGGATTTTCTCTGTCTCTTCGTTTGTTGTTTATTCCATAACGGGGTCAGAGGACTGCCGGGGGGTGGACGCTTTGAGGAGCCTGATTTTGTTGTCGCTTGTTGTGCAGCAAGTTCTCGGGAGATAAGACCAAGATGAAGAAGGAGACGTTCGCTGTCTTGAAAGATGGAAAAGCCAAAGGATTTGTCCCTGAAATGAAATTGTAGGCGGAACGGAAAAGCCCAGCGGTACTTGATGGAATTCTGGTTGAGGACCTCCAGGAGGGGTTTAAGGGACCTCCATTTCTGGACCGTGGTGGGTGAGATGTCAGCAAAGATTTGGATTTTATTCCCTTGGAAGGAGAGATTGTCCAGGTTGCGGGTCTGCCTCATAACATCCTCCTTCACACCATAGTAATGGGGCTTGACTACAATGTCCCTTGGGAGACCATCTGGGCGGGGGGGCTGGAGGACTCTGTGAGCCCTGTCAAGTTCCAATCTGTGGTCCTGAATGTCTGGCATGAGTTCTTTAATGAACAATTTAACTGTGCTGTGAACATCAGTAACAGATTCAGGTATCCCACGTATACGGAAATTATACCTTCTACTCCTGTTCTCTAAATCATCGATTTTAGAGAGAGCTGTCTCAAGTTGATCTTGTAAGGTTTGGATGCATGTGGTATTTTGGTTAGTACGGGCGGCAGTGTTATCCACAGCCTGCTCAATTGCATCCATGCGGGCTCCCAGGCTCTGCAAATCAGCCTTAATGGTAGCAGTGATCTGAGTGGCATTGTGGGCTAGGCCTGTGGCTAGCAGCTCAGAAAAGTTCTGCAGCATAAGTTGCATGTCAGTGGAGTGAACTGGCTGCAAGGGGGTTGAGGTGGGGGCCTGCCAGGCTTAAGGGGGATCGCAGCATGGGAGAGAGGGGGAGATCTCCAAAAGTCCGTTTCAGCAGGGACTCAGTGGATGCTGGGGAGATCCCTTGGGGGTTGCAGGTACTCACAGGAGTTGCCAGCAGATCGATCTGGCGCTGGAGATGGGAAGGAGGATCCGCAATGGAGTCCGGGCCTTCCATGCTGCCTTGAGCTGTGGCCGCCATCTTGGATGATGCAGAGGCTGCCAGTGTAAAGTCGAGCTGGCGGCTTACCTCCCTCTTTTGTGAGCCGCCCGGCATATGAAATCGTCCCTGGTTCACCCGGGAGGCGATGGGGTCAGTCCTGGCCGGTTCCCGCTCAGTCTGTAGGCTCGGGGGGCTGCGAGAGGCCGGAGCAGCGCGGAGCTCCCGTTCAGAGCGTCTTCCCGGAAGTCCCGCGCATGCGCACTCCCTCCTCTCTGTTTTGAATGTTTTTTTTTTCTGAAACCGGCTCGACGGCATCAGTAAAGACACTCGCCGGCTCTCCCTTTTCGGCGCGACTCCGCTCAAAACGCTCAGGGGGCACCCGGATTTGAACCGAGGACCTCTCGATCTGCAGTCGAATGCTCTGCCACTGAGCTATACCCCCTTGCCTTCTTCTCTCTGTTTTGATTTTTTTTTCCTGAAACCGGCTCGACGGCATCGGTAAAGACACTCGCCGGCTCTCCCTTTTTGGCGCGACTGCAGGCAAAACACTCAGGGGGCACCCGGATTGGAACCCGACGACCTCTCGATTTGCAGTCGAATGCTCTGCTATTGAGCTATACCCCCCTTGCCTTCTCCTCTCTGTTTTGAATTTTTTTTTCTGAAACCGGCTCGACGGCATCGGTAAAGACGGTCACTGGCTCTCCCTTTTCGGCGCGACTGCGGGCAAAACGCTCAGGGGGCACCCCCATGTAAACCGAGGACCTCGCGATCTGCAGTCGAATGCTCTGCCACTGAGCTATACACCTCCTTGCCTTCTCTTCTCTGTTTTGATTTTTTTTTTCTGAAACCGTCTCGACGGCATCGGTAAAGACACTCGCCGGCTCTCCCTATTTAGCGCGACTGCGGGCAAAACACTCAGGGGGCACCCGGATTTGAACCGAGGACCTCTCGATCTGCCACTCAGCTATACCCACCTTGCTTTCTCATCTCTGTTTTTGATTTTTTTTTCTGAAACCGGCTCGACGGCATCTGTAAAGACACTCGCCGGCTCTCCCTTTTCGGCGCGACTGTGGGCAAAACGCTCAGGGGGCACACGGATTTGAACCCAAGACCTCTCGATCTGTAGTCGAATGCTCTGCCACTGAGCTATACCCCCCTTGCCTTCTTCTATCAGTTTTGATTTTTTATTTATTTTTTCCTGAAACCGGCTCGACAGCATCAGTAAAGACACTCGCCGGCTCTCCCTTTTCGGCGCGACTGCGGGCAAAACGCTCAGGTGGCATCTGGATTTGAACCAAGGACCTCTCGATCTGCAGTCGAATGCCCTGCCACTGAACTATACCCGCCTTGCCTTCTCTTCTCTGTTTTGAATTTTTTTTCCTGAAACCGGCTCGACGGCATCGGTAAAGACACTCGCCGGCTCTCCCTTTTCGGCGCGACTGCGGGCAAAATGTTCAGGGGGCACTCGGATTTGAACCGAGGACCTCTCGATCTGCAGTCGAATGCTCTGCCACTGAGCTATACCCCCCTTGCCTTCTTTTTTGAATTTTATTTTTATTTTTTTCTCGAAACCGTCTCGACGGCATCGGTAAAGACACTCGCTGGCTCTCCCTTTTCGGCGCGACTGCGGGCAAAACGCACAGGGGGCACCCGGATTTGAGCCGAGGACCTCGCGATCTGCAGTCGAATGCTCTGCCACTGAGCTATACCCCCGTAGCCTTCTCCTCTCTGTTTTGAATTTTTTTTCTCCGAAACCGGCTCGACGGCATCGGTAAAGACACTCACTGGCTCTCCCTTTTCGGCGCGACTGCGGGCAAAACGCTCAGGGGGCACCCCCATGTAAACCGAGGACCTCGCGATCTGCAGTCGAATGCTCTGCCACTGAGCTATACACCTCCTTGCCTTCTCTTCTCTGTTTTGATTTTTTTTTTCTGAAACCGTCTCGATGGCATCGGTAAAGACACTCGCCGGCTCTCCCTTTTCGGCGCGACTGCGGGCAAAACGCTCAGGGGGCATACGGATTTGAACCGAGTACCTCGCGATCTGCAGTCGAATGCTCTGCCACTGAGCTATACCCCCTTGCCTTCTATTCTCTGTTTTGAATTTTTTTTTCTGAAACCGGCTCAACGGCATCGGTAAAGACACTCGCCGGCTCTCCCTTTTCGGCGAAACTGCGGGCAAAATGCTCAGGGGGCACCCGGATTTGAACCGAGGACCTCTTGATCTGCAGTCGAATGCTCTGCCACTGAGCTATACCCCCCTTGCCTTCTTTTTTGAATTTATTTTTTTTTTTTTCTCGAAACCGGCTCGACGGCATCGGTAAAGACACTCGCCGGCTCTCCCTTTTCGGCGCGACTGCAGGCAAAACGCACAGGGGGCACCCGGATTAGAACGAAGGACCTCTCGATCTGCAGTCGAATGCTCTGCCACTGAGCTATACCCCCCTTGCCTTCTCCTCTCTGTTTTGAATGTTTTTTTTTTTTTTTTTCCTGAAACCAGCTCGACGGCATCGGTAAAGACACTCGCCGGCTCTCCCTTTTCGGCGCGACTGCTGGCAAAACGCTCAGAGGGCACCCGGATTTGAACCGAGGACCTCTCGATCTGCAGTCGAATGCTCTGCCACTGAGCTATACCCCTCTTGCCTTCTCCTCTCTGTTTTGAATTTTTTTTTTCTCTGAAACCCGCTCGACGGCATCAGTAAAGACACTCGCCGGCTCTCCCTTTTCGGCGCGACTGCGGGCAAAATGCTCAGGAGGCACCCGGATTTGAACCTAGGATCTCCCGATCTGCACTTGAATGCTCTGTCACTGAGCTATACCCCGCTTGCCCTCTCATTTCTGTTTTTGAATTTTATTTTTATTTTTTCTGAAATCGGCTCGACGGCATCGGTAAAGACACTCGCCGGCTCTCCCTTTTTGGCGCGACTGCGGGCAAAATGCTCAGGGGGCACACGGATTTGAACGGAGGACCTCGCGATCTGCAGTCAAATGCTCTGCCAATGAGCTATACCCCCCTTGCCTTTTCCTCTCTGTTTTTTTTTTTTTTTTCTGAAACCGGCTCAACGGCATCGGTAAAGACACTCGCCGGCTCTCCCTTTTCGGCGCGACTGCGGGCAAAATGCTCCGAGGGCACCCGGATTTGAACAGAGGACCTCTCGATCTGCAGTCGAATGCTCTGCCGCTGAGCTATACCCCCCTTGCTTTATCCTCTCTGTTTTGAATTTTTTTTTTCTTGAAACTGGCTCAACGGCATCGGTAAAGAGACTCGCCGGCTCTCCCTTTTCGGCGCGACTACGGGCAAAATGCTCTGGGGCACCCCGATTTGAACCTAGGATCTCCTGATCTAGCAATCGAATGCTCTGCCACTGAGCTATACCCCCCTTGCCTTTTCATCTCTGTTTTGAATTTTTTTTTTCTTGAAACTGGCTCAACGGCATCGGTAAAGACACTCGCCGGCTCTCCCTTTTCGGCTAAACTGCGGGCAAAAGGCTCAGAGGGCACCCGAATTTGAACCAAGGACCTCTCAATCTGCAGTCGAATGCTCTACCACTGAGCTATATTCCCTTACCATCTCCTCTCTGTTTTGAAATTTTTTTTCCTGAAACCGGCTCGACGGCAACGGTAAAGACACTCACTGGCTCTCCCTTTTCGGCGCGACTGCGGGCAAAACACTCAGGGGGCACCCGGATTTGAACCAAAGACCTCTCAATCTGCAGTCAAATGCTCTGACACTGAGCTATACCCTCCTTGCCTTCTCCTCTCTGTTTTGATTTAATTTTTTTCTGAAATTGGCTCGACGGCATCGGTAAAGACAATCGCCGGCTCTCCCTTTTCGGCGCGACTGCGGGCAAAACGCTCAGGGGGCATACGGATTTGAACCGAGTACCTCGCGATCTGCAGTCGAATGCTCTGCCACTGAGCTATACCCCCTTGCCTTCTATTCTCTGTTTTGAATTTTTTTTTCTGAAACCGGCTCAACGGCATCGGTAAAGACACTCGCCGGCTCTCCCTTTTCGGCGAAACTGCGGGCAAAATGCTCAGGGGGCACCCGGATTTGAACCGAGGACCTCTTGATCTGCAGTCGAATGCTCTGCCACTGAGCTATACCCCCCTTGCCTTCTTTTTTGAATTTATTTTTTTTTTTCTCGAAACCGGCTCGACGGCATCGGTAAAGACACTCGCCGGCTCTCCCTTTTCGGCGCGACTGCAGGCAAAACGCACAGGGGGCACCCGGATTAGAACGAAGGACCTCTCGATCTGCAGTCGAATGCTCTGCCACTGAGCTATACCCCCCTTGCCTTCTCCTCTCTGTTTTGAATGTTTTTTTTTTTTTTTTTCCTGAAACCAGCTCGACGGCATCGGTAAAGACACTCGCCGGCTCTCCCTTTTCGGCGCGACTGCTGGCAAAACGCTCAGAGGGCACCGAGGACCTCTCGATCTGCAGTCGAATGCTCTGCCACTGAGCTATACCCCTCTTGCCTTCTCCTCTCTGTTTTGAATTTTTTTTTTCTCTGAAACCCGCTCGACGGCATCAGTAAAGACACTCGCCGGCTCTCCCTTTTCGGCGCGACTGCGGGCAAAATGCTCAGGGGGCACCCGAATTTGAACCGAGGACCTCTCGATCTGCAGTCGAATGCTCTGCCACTGAGCTATACCCCCCTTGCCTTCTCCTCTCTGTTTTGAATTTTTTTTTTCTCCGAAACCTGCTCGACGGCATCAGTAAAGACACTCGCCGGCTCTCCCTTTTTGGCGCGACTGCGGGCAAAAGCTCAGGGGGCACCCGGATTTGAACCGAGAACCTCTCGATCTGCAGTCGAATGCTCTGCCACTGAGGTATACCCACCTTGCCTTCTCCTCTCTGTTTTGAATTTTTTTTTTCCTGAAACCGGCTCAACGGCACCGGTGAAGACACTCGCCGGCTCTCCCTTTTCGGTGCGACTGCGGGCAAAACGCTCAGGGGGCACCCGGATTTGAACCAAGGACCTCTCGATCTGCAGTCGAATGCTCTGCCACTGAGCTATACCCCCCTTGCCTTCTCTTCTCTGTTTTGAATTTTAATTTTTTTTTCCTGAAACCGGCTCGACGGCATCGGTAAAGACACTCGCCGTCTCTCCCTTTTCGGCGCGACTTCGGGCAAAATACTTAGGGGTCACGCTGATTTGAACCGAGGACCGCTCGATCTGCAGCCGAATGCTCTGCCACTGAGCTATAACCCCCTTGCCTTTGCCTGTCTGTTTTGAATTTTTTTTTTCCTGAAACCGGCTCGACGGTATCGGTAAAGACACTTGCTGGCTCTCCCTTTTCGGCGCGACTGCGGGCAAGACGCTCAGGGGGCACTCGGACTTGAATTGAGGACCTCGTGATCTGCAGTCGAATGCTCTGCCACTGAGCTATACCCCCTTGCCTTCTCCTCCCTGTTTTGATTTATTTTTTTTACCTGAAACCGGCTCGACGGCATCGGTAAAGACACTCGCCGGCTCTCTCTTTTCGGCGCAACTGTGGGCAAAACGCTCAGGGGGCGCCCGGATTTGAACCGAGGACCTCTTGATCTGTAGTTGAATGCTCTGCCACTGAGCTATACCCCCCTTGCCTTCTCCTCTCTGTTTTTTTTCTTTTCAAAAAAAGGTTTATTGTGATTAGATGCAGTACAATTATAAAAGAAGGTAACAAAAGACCCCAAACGAGGTCGGTACAAAGTATGATCATCAGAAACAAACAAAAGAAGGTCACTTGGAGTTATGTTCCATCACAATATCATGGGCCACAGTACCTATTATAGAGGGTAGAGCAGACTCAGCATACAAAAAAAAGAAGAAAAAAGTAGGCGCCAACAAATTTAAGGCAGACCCTGAGGGACAACGGCCCTACGTCTACGCCCGACCAGTCCACGCACCCCAATTGGGATCCTGCTGTGCACGGAACGATCGGGAACAGAACACCCAGGGAGGGATATGAACAAAGGGCTTGGCAACCCGCTAACCTGTCCAGATTGCTAATCCCCTGAGGATGCAGACCATCCAGGGGGAGTCTGACCTTGAACCTCTGTTAATAGTCTGAAGGGGTTGAAAAACCCAACTAATGGAATGGCTTCCAAATGCCTGTAAGGCGGAGCATCTAGCTGTATCCATCAACATAAAACAAGAAAGACTACACAGATGTAAAACCTGAGTAGCCAGTGACAGTCTAAGAAAGAGATTAAGAATAGGAAGAAAAGAAAGGAAGAAATAGGGATAGGGAAGAGAAGGGGGAGCGAACCAGAGAATAAGAGGGAAAGAAGGGGGCGGGGGAAATCAGGATTCCTCGGGGAGAGGGGGGAAAAAATGGTCAGCAACGTGCCGAATCGGGGCTGTCCAGTGCTCACCTATTGGGGCAGAAGGGATATGCCTACATGCATAGCCCAGGGTTCCCAAATTAGATGGAATTTTTCAGGATTGTCTAGTAAGGTATTAGAAACCCTTTCCTGTGTCATTATCCAGGAAATCTTGTGTTTAGCTTGGCGAAATGATGCAGAGGGCGACTTCCAGGCGTGGGCCAAGGTAATCTTGGCCCCCAGAAGGATGAAGTGTATGAGAGAGCGGGACAATTTAGGGACCTTAGGGAGAGCATCATTAAGGAGGGCAATAGTAGGGTTCTGCTTCACCTCGAAACCAGTGACTTTGCGAATGAGGCTGAAAATTCTATTCCAGAACCCCCTAATTTTAGGGCATTCCCAGAGGGTGTGGAGGAGAGAGCCTACGAGGCCACATCCTCTGAAGCAGAGGGGGGAAGACTGCGGATAGAGCCTAGAAAGGCGCGTAGGGACCAGGTACCATCTGGAGATAACCTTAACGTCCGCCTCCATCAGGGAGGTGTTTAAGATACCCTTGAATGAGCGGGAGAAATTTGTGTGCCAAGTGTCTAGATCCCATTCAAACTGGAGGTCACGCTCCCATTTCAACATATAGCTCGCTTTGCCCTGAGGGTCAGCTAGCGCTGAATAGATCAGGGAGATGCCCCCCCCTGACGCCCATGGCTGAGGAACACCAATGCTCATATTTGGTAACCGAGAGTGGGTTGTCTGAACTTTTCCAGACCCCACGCAGAAAATGTAACAACTGATAATAGCGGAAGGTTTCGGAGGAGGGCATGTCCAGTTTGGAAGTGCAGTATTTGAGCGAGATGGGGCCATCATTGTTAAAATATTGTCCTATTCTGTATAAACCCTTGTCAAGCCACCATCCAAAAGCCTGGATGTTTAGACCCGGGGGGAATTGGGGATTGTGAAAGATGTGAGCGAGGGGATGCCAGGAAGAGGATAGTGCGGGATGTTTATGAAGGATATCACAGAGAGCCATTGAGTGAGAGAGGGCGGGTGACAGGATCGAGGGGCGGTCCTTACGTGGTCTCCAGGCTAAATAGTCCAATGTGTGGTTAGGGGTTGCCTGCCTTTCTATGTCTACCCAGTCCGGTTTAGGTCCTTTAGTAGTGATGAGCCGAACACCCCCGGGTTCGGTTCGCACCAGAACCCGCGAACGGACCGAAAGTTCGTACGAACATTAGAACCCTATTAAATACAATGGATGCGAACGTTCGAATTCTAAAGTGCTAATTATAACGACTATTATGCATGTTATTGTCCTAAAAAGGGTTTGGGAACCCAGGTTCTGCACCAGGGGACATGTATCAATGCAAAAAGAAGTTTTAAAAACGGTCGTTTTTCGGGAGCAGTCATTTTAATGATGCATAAAGTGAAAAAAAAAAGTCAAATATTCCTTTAAATATCGTACCTGGGGGGTGTCTAAAGTATGCCTGTGAAGTGCCACGTGTTTCCCGTGTTTAGAACTGTCCCTGCACAAAATGACACTTCTAAAGGAAAAAAAAAGCCATTTAAAACTGCGTGCGGCTTTAATGTAATGTCTGGTCCCGGTAATATGGATGAAAATCTTTAAGAAAAATGGCATAGCTACCCCATGCCCCCCCCCCTACCCCAGCCCATTACCAGCCCCTTTGGGTCTTGTATGGATATTAAGGGGAACCCCGCACATAAAATAAAAAAGGCCCTATATACTCTGAACAGCCGTATACAGGCGGTGCATACAAGACAGGGACTGTAGGTTTGTTCTTATGTAGAATGTGTTTGTAATTTTGAACAGGTACATTGTTTAAGTGTAGCTCCAGCCCAAAAATCTATTTTTAAACTTTTTGGAAAACATAGGTAAGGGTTATCACCCCTGTAACATTTGTTTTGCTGTCTGTGCCCCTGTTCAGAACATTTCACCTCACTTTCCGTCCCAATGACAACTGTTTTTGAAATGTGGTGTTTTTCTTGAAACAAGGATTGGTGATAAAGCATCAGTACAGAGGAGACACCTTTCTCCCATATTAATTCTTACAGGAGAGAATTTTCCTTCCAAGGGGTAGATTTCCTCTCACTTCCTGTTGTCTTCTTGCGTTTGCAAGTAGGAGTCGTTTGTAAGTTGGATGTTTGAAAGTAGGGACCTGCCGTATATACTCTGCAGAAATAGGCCCCTTAGTTGTTGGTGTTGGCACAACACTGTAAGCACTCACAGTTACTCTTGGTTGGTGCTGGAACGCCCTGCTGTCAACTATTATATCAGGAATTTTAATTACATATAATTGTTGAACAGTGGTAGTAAAAATTGGGCCTTTGATGGTGGTGCTGGTGCCACAACACTGTAAGCCCTGACAGTTACTCTTGGTGGGTGCAGCAATGGGCCCTGCTGTGAATTATTAGATCAAGAATTGTAATTGCATGCCCCTGTTGAACAGGGGCTGAAAAATTGGGCCTTTCGTGGTGGTGGTGGTGGTGGTGGTGTTGCCACAACACTGTAAGCCCTCAGAGTTACTCTTGGTGGGTGCAGGAATGGGCCCTGCTGTGAATTATTAGATCAAGAATTGTAATTACATGCCCCTTTTGAACAGGGGCTGAAAAATTGGGCCTTTCGTGGTGGTGGTGGTGGTGGCGTTGCCACAACACTGTAAGCCCTCAGAGTTACTCTTGGTGGGTGCAGCAATGGGCCCTGCTGTGAATTATTAGATCAAGAATTGTAATTACATGCCCCTGTTGAACAGGGGCTGAAAAATTGGGCCTTAGGCACTGGTGGCACAACACTACAACCCCTCACAGATACTGTACTTGGAGCACAGCAATGAGCCCTGTTGCAAAGTATTGCTTCAAAAATTGTAATGACACGCCCCTGTTAAACGGGCTGAAAAATTGGGCCTTAGGCACTGGTGGCACAACACTCCAACCCCTCACAGATACTGTACTTGGAGCACAGCAATGAGCCCTGTTGCAAAGTATTGCTTCAAAAATTGTAATGACACGCCCCTGTTAAACAGGGGCTGAAAAATTGGGCCTTAGGCACTGGTGGCACAACACTCCAACCCCTCACAGATACTGTACTTGGAGCACAGCAATGAGCCCTGTTGCAAAGTATTGCTTCAAAATTTGTAATTACACACCCCTGTTAAACAGGGGCTGAAAAATTGGGCCTTAGCCACTGGTGGCGGCACCCATAAACAAAAATTATCTTCCAAGCTATCATCATCAATCGTATCATTGAGGACTCGGAGGAGGAGGATAGCCAGTCAACATAACAGCACAGGCACTCAGCATCAGCATCAGTCTTGAAGGGATGTGACATGTTAAAATCAATTAGTCTGTTATATCAGCATCAGGTGTGTGGTAGCTGGTGGTGATCCAAGACTGGTTCATCTTGATGAAAGTCAGTCGATCAACCGAGTCGGTGGACAGGCGCACCCTGTGATCCGTGACAAATCCTCCAGCAGCACTGAATGTGCGTTCCGAAAGAACGCTGGATGCAGGACAGGCCAGTAGCTCAATTGCATACTGTGCAAGCTCTGGCCAGTGATCCATCCTCAAGACCCAGTAAGCCAGAGGATTTTCGGTGGGGAAGGTGTCCAAGTCTGACCTTGCCCCTAGATATTCCTGCACCATGTTTATCAGACGCTGGCGATGGTTGCTGGAACCGATCATACTTTGGGGCTGCGGACTAAAGAATTGTCTGAACGCATCGGTCAGACGGCCAGCTTCCCCACCGCTCCTTCTTTGACTGGCCGAAGCCTCAGCAACTCGTTGTCCAGGACCAGGAGTTTGTAACCTCCCAGTCTCTGGGAACGCGTCGCACAGACCTTTCTGCAAGGTCTCCCGGAGTTGTCTCATCCTCTGCTCCCTCTGCGACGGTAACATAAGGTCCGCAACCTTACCCTTGTACCGTGGATCAAGGAGAGTGGCCAGCCAGTAATGGTCCCTCTCCTTGATCCGAAGAATACGAGGATCCTTCCGCAGACTTTGCAGGATCAGGGAGGCCATGCAGCGTAGGTTTGCTGAGGCATTCGGTCCGGAGTCCTCTGGGTCACTAAGGACGACATGATCCGCAGCCACCTCCTCCCAGCCACGTACAAGTCCACTGGTTTCTTGGGACTGTAAATCATCCCTAAAAGACTGCTGCTGATGATGCTGAGTGCCAGCCTCCACCTCCATGCTGACACAATCCTCCTCCTCCTCCTCCTCCTCCTCCTCTTCCTGTGCGATGGGTGGGACAGAAGGAACACTGTCTGGGTAAAGGGGGCCTTGAGAGGCAAGGAAGTCCTCCTCTTCCTGCCTCTGTTCTGCCTCAAGTGCCCTGTCCATTATTCCACGCAGCGTGTGCTCCAACAGGTGGACAAGAGGTACAGTGTCACTGATGCATGCACTGTCACTGCTCACCATCCTCGTGGCCTCCTCAAATGGTGCCAGGACAGTGCATGCATCCCTGATCATGCCCCACTGGCGTGGAGAAAAAAAACCAAGCTCCCCTGACCCTGTCCTGGTGCCGTAGTCGCACAGGTACTCATTGATGGCCCTCTGCTGCGTGTGCAGCCGCTGCAGCATGGCCAACGTTGAGTTCCACCTGGTGGGCATGTCACATATAAGGCGGTTCTTGGGCAGGTTCAACTCCTTTTGCAGCTCAGCCAGGCGAGCACTGGCATTATAAGATCTGCGGAAATGCACACAGACTTTCCTGGCCTGCCTCAGGACATCCTGTATGCCCGGGTACCTGCCCAAGAACCGCTGCACCACCAGGTTAAGGACGTGAGCCACACAGGGCACATGGGTCAGTTGTCCCTGTCGGAGGGCGGAGAGGAGGTTGGTGCCATTGTCGCAAACCACCATTCCTGGCTTAAGCTGGCGTGGCGTCAACCACCTCTCGGCCTGGCCCTGCAGAGCAGACAGGACCTCTGCCCCAGTGTGGCTTCTGTCCCCCAAACACACCAGCGCAAGCACGGCATGGCATCTTTTTGCCTGCGTACTTGCGTAGCCCCTTGAACGGCTACGGAGCACCGCTGGTTCATAGGACAAAGCACAGGAAGAGGCCATGGAGGAAGAAGAAGAGGAGGGGGTGGAGGAGAGAGGTGTGTCACAACCAGTAGTAGCATTTTGGAGGCGTGGCGGTGGAACAACCTCCAACACTACTGCACCTTGTCCTGCATCCTTCCCAGCTGCCAAAAGAGTGACCCAATGGGCCGTGAAAGAAAGGTAACGTCCCTGTCCATGCCTGCTGGACCATGAGTCAGCGGTAATATGCACCTTACCGCTGACCGCCCTGTCCAGCGAGGCCAAGACATTGCCTTCCACATGCCGGTAGAGAGCCGGAATAGCCTTCCGTGAGAAAAAGTGGCGTTTGGGAACCTGCCACTGAGGAACCACACATTGCACAAACTCACGGAAGGGGGCCGAGTCTACCAACTGAAAAGGCAGCAGTTGAAGCGCTAGCAATTTAGCCAAGCTAGCATTCAACCGCTGGGCATGTGGATGGCTGGGAGTGAACTTCTTTCGACGGTCCAGCAGCTGGGGCAGGGAAATTTGCCTGCTAGAATCGGACGTCGGTGTACTGCTAGCAGAGTGGCCGCAAGTACTTGGCTGTGACACACCTAATTCTACACCTTCATTCCTCTCAGTGCATGTTTCAGAGAGGACTGAAGTTATAGTGGGGTTGGAGATCCCAGCTGATGCGGTGCAAGGAGAGGTCCGCTTTGTTCTTTGGTGTGGGTCTTTGAGGTAGGCTTGCCAATGAGCTGCATGGCAGGTCAACATATGTCTGGTCAGGCATGTGGTACCCAAGCGGCTGATGTTTTGGCCACGCGATATACGCTTGAGACATATGTTGCAAACAGCAGCTGTGCGATCTGATGCACTAGCCTCAAAAAAGGCCCACACCAAAGAACTTTTTGAATGACGGGCAGAGGCAGCGCCCTGCACAGGCGGAGCTCTGCGGTGTGATTCCGTCGGTGTACTGCCCTTACGCTGGCCACCAAAGGGCATCCTGCCTCGTTGGAGATGTGCCTCCTCCTCCTCCTCCTCCTCCTCCTCTCTCCTATTAGGCACCCACGTGGAGTCAGTGACCTCATCATCCCCTCCCTCCTCATCACTGGAGCCAATCTGGCAGTATGCTGCAGCTGCTGGAACATGACTGCCAGATTGGTGTCCTTCTTGAGCATCCCCTCTGTCTGCTCTCACGCTACTGCCTTCCTGTAGCTGGGTTTCATCATCAGACCCTTTGAAACGCTGGGCATCCTCCTGGAGCATGTACCCAACACTGTGCTCAAACAGTTCGGGGGACTCCTCAGGAGGAGGACATGGTGGGTCTAGGGAAGGAGTGACTGATGATGAGTCTGACATTGATACCAGGGAAGAGGACGCTTTGGCAGCTGCTTTGCCAGTACCCTGAGCCTGGGTGAGAGAGGATGAGGAGGAGGAGGAGGGCTTGGTCATCCACTCTACCAAGTCTTCGGCATGATGTGGCTCAACATGTCCAGCTGCCGAAAAGAAGGACAAGCGTGTCCCATGGCCATGTGCTGATGACAATGCACCGCGTCCACGACCAGCACTGTTGCCCCCAGACACAGAGCCTGCTTGCCCTCTTTTATTGCCTCCTGACTATCTGCCTCTCCTTGTTTGCCTTCCAGACATTCTAATAGATGGCCTGCAGGGAGATGGGAAAAAAGCAATAAGGGCTACCTTCAGGTGTCCTTCTCTGTCCCTTTACTTAAGGATTTCTAAATATGGTTGAGGATGATTGCTTTCGCACAGAATAGCATAACGACAATTTCCCTGACTGTCCAAAAAACAAGGATTTCAAAGATGGTTGATGAGGAATGCTTAAGCACAGTATAGCACAAGGAGAATTTCCCTCACTGTCCTTCCCTGTCCCTAGAAACAAGGATTAGCACAGTGAAAGAAACTGACACTCTCCCTACCTATAGTTTTCTGTCCCTAGAAAAAATGTTTTTTTTAAAGATGGTTGATGATCAATGCTTTAGCACAGTATAGCACAAGGAGAATTTCCCTCACTGTCCTTCCCTGTCCCTAGAAACAAGGATTATCACAGTGAAAGAAACTGACACTCTCCCTACCTATAGTTTTCTGTCCCTAGAAAAAATGTTTTTTTAAAGATGGTTGATGATCAATGCTTTAGCACAGTATAGCACAAGGAGAATTTCCCTCACTGTCCTTCCCTGTCCCTAGAAACAAGGATTAGCACAGTGAAAGAAACTGACACTCTCCCTACCTATAGTTTTCTGTCCCTAGAAAAAATGTTTTTTTAAAGATGGTTGATGATCAATGCTTTAGCACAGTATAGCACAAGGAGAATTTCCCTCACTGTCCTTCCCTGTCCCTAGAAACAAGGATTATCACAGTGAAAGAAACTGACACTCTCCCTACCTATAGTTTTCTGTCCCTAGAAAAAAATGTTTTTTTAAAGATGGTTGATGATCAATGCTTTAGCACAGTATAGCACAAGGAGAATTTCCCTCACTGTCCTTCCCTGTCCCTAGAAACAATGATTAGCACAGTGAAAGAAACTGACACTCTCCCTACCTATAGTTTTCTGTCCCTAGAAAAAATGTTTTTTTAAAGATGGTTGATGATCAATGCTTTAGCACAGTATAGCACAAGGAGAATTTCCCTCACTGTCCATCTCTGTCCCTAGAAACAAGGATTAGCACAGTGAAAGAAACTGACACTCTCCCTACCTATAGTTTTCTGTCCCTAGAAATTTTTTTTTTTTAAAGATGGTTGATGATCAATGCTTTAGCACAGTATAGCACAAGGAGAATTTCCCTCACTGTCCCTCCCTGTCCCTAGAAACAAGGATTAGCACAGTGAAAAAAACTGACACTCTCCCTACCTATAGTTTTCTGTCCCTAGAAAAAATGTTTTTTTAAAGATGGTTGATGATCAATGCTTTAGCACAGTATAGCACAAGGAGAATTTCCCTCACTGTCCTTCCCTGTCCCTAGAAACAAGGATTAGCACAGTGAAAGAAACTGACACTCTCCCTACCTATAGTTTTCTGTCCCTAGAAAAAATGTTTTTTTAAAGATGGTTGATGATCAATGCTTTAGCACAGTATAGCACAAGGAGAATTTCCCTCACTGTCCTTCCCTGTCCCTAGAAACAAGGATTAACACAGTGAAAGAAACTGACACTCTCCCTACCTATAGTTTTCTGTCCCTAGAAAAAATGTTTTTTTAAAGATGGTTGATGATCAATGCTTTAGCACACTATAGCACAAGGAGAATTTCCCTCACTGTCCTTCCCTGTCCCTAGAAACAAGGATTAGCACAGTGAAAGAAACTGACACTCTCCCTACCTATAGTTTTCTGTCCCTAGAAAAAATGTTTTTTTAAAGATGGTTGATGATCAATGCTTTAGCACAGTATAGCACAAGGAGAATTTACCTCACTGTCCTTCCCTGTCCCTAGAAACAAGGATTAGCACAGTGAAAGAAACTGACACTCTCCCTACCTATAGTTTTCTGTCCCTAGAAAAAATGTTTTTTTAAAGATGGTTGATGATCAATGCTTTAGCACAGTATAGCACAAGGAGAATTTCCCTCACTGTCCTTCCCTGTCCCTAGAAACAAGGATTATCACAGTGAAAGAAACTGACACTCTCCCTACTGTGACAGCAGGAAGGTAAAGTCACCTGGTTGCATCCAGGGGGGTAGATATATTTCTCCCAGATTCAGGCTTTATGCCGACTTATACAACTAGGGAGTTGATGAAGCCCAGCTGAGGCTAGTGGGCTCATGAATGACTCATACCTCTAGGGAGAGTGCTGGGCGTCGTGAGGCAGGGAGTTGATGAGACCAGCTGAAGCCTGTCAGTTCGTTTAAGGCCTCTATAAAAACTCCCAGCTTCATTAGATGTTAGCTCATGCCTGGAACCAGACCTGTGTGGACTGTCTAGGGAGAGTGAACCCCTGTGCGGTGAGGCAAAGCCTGTGTGGCTATTTGTTTGGACTTTTACTAAACCAGGGACTTAGGGACTAGGACAGCACTAGGCTGATCCCAGTTGTTAGTTTAGGAAACCTGCATGTTTAGTCAGAGGTCAAACTGACCAGGATTTATTTTGTTTGTTTCTTTTTGGCTTTGCTGTGTTTTTGTCACTGTACATAGAGAAATAAACCGCACCTTTTGATTTTGAAAACCACAACCTCCGTCTGCTGGCCCTGTTTTTGTGTGGGGAGCCCAACCAGGGGGTCACACACACCCGCTACCGAGTTAACCCCCTCACAGTTGGTGGAGAACCAGTGGCAGTTTTTTTTAAGCCAGCATGGAGGAGATACTGAAACAGCTGGCTCTAGCAAATGCCAATCAACAGCAGACAAATGCAGGTTTGCAAAGGAGCCTTGCAGCCCAGCAGCAAGCTCATCAACAAGCCCAGCAGCAATCTGAGGCCCGCTTCATAGACCTGTTACAGAAGCAAGAGCAGAGACTACAACAAATGGAAGCAGTAATGCAGCAACGTCCGCAGACCAGTGAGGAAAGCCGTCCCACTAATACCGCGTCCTTTGGGGTGAGTCGTTTATTGACAAAAATGACTGGAGAGGATGATCCAGAGGTATTTTTGACCACATTTGAAAGGACTGCTGAAAGAGAAAAGTGGCCTGAGGAGCAGTGGGCTGGACTGGTGGCTCCTCTGTTAACTGGTGAATCGCAGAAGGCTTACTATGACCTAGAGCCTGACCAAGCAAAAGACTATGTGATGCTAAAAGCTGAAATATTGGCAAGGCTGGGTGTCACCCTGGCTGTCCGGGCTCAGCGTGTGCATAACTGGACTTTCCAGCTTGGAAAACCCCCCAGGTCTCAAATGTATGATCTCATTCACCTGAGCAGGAAGTGGCTACAGCCAGAGACTTTGTCCGCACCGGAGATTGTGGAACGTGTTGTGATGGATCGTTTCTTGAGAGCTCTTCCTACCGCCATTCAAAAGTGGGTAAGCTACGGAGACCCAGAAACGGCCGGTAAACTTGTGGATCGTGTAGAGAGATACTTGGCTACAGAGAACCTGACGGCCTCTTCCAGAGACTCTCGGACTTTCCACCCTAAGACCAGACCATCCCCAGGGGCGGATAAGAGGATTCCAAGGGGTGAGGGTGGAGAGAGTGAGAGGGTGGGAGCTCTACCCCAAGTTTGGTGAGAACAGCCTGGGAAATCAGCGGCTCAAGAGGCCGCAAGAAGGATCGTTTGCTACCGCTGCCGGCAAGCGGGACATATTGCAGCCAATTGCCCGGTTGTGGAGGAACCCATGCAGTGTGACTTTCTGACGGGCAGACGTCAGTCGCTGTGTGCGACAGTCGCATGCACTGCCATTCGAGGAACTGAGAAACATTTATGCAAAATGTGTGTTAATGGTAGAAATGTTGTGGTATTGTTGGATTCAGGTAGCCTTGTGACCCTGATAAAGGCTGAGTTAGTTAAAACAGAGGTCTCTGGGAATAGCAAGGTAGCTGTTATTTGTGTGCATGGGGACACCCGAGAGTATCCAGTGACTACAGTGTGTTTCGAGACCCCCAAAGGTACCCTCTCTCATCCAGTGGGCTTAGTATCTCAGTTACCGCATGACGCCATTGTGGGAAGGGATTTTCCGAAGTTCTGGGAACTGTGGGATGATCCTGAGCCCCCCACTGGTGCCCCTATGTACCAGGAATGTGATAGCCAGAACTCCTCTGAGAGTGGTGAGGACTCTCCAGAATTTCCCTTGTCAGTATTGGCAGGGGAGACTCAAGAAACTGGAGAGGAGCCCACCTCCTCAGACGAAAACCTACCGTCTGTGGAGTTTTCTGATCTGGAGGTTCACAGGGAAAATTTTGCCACAGAACAGTTAAAAGACCCCGCCCTAATAAAGGCACGGGAAAACGTAGTGGAAATAGATGGCGAGTTAGTGAACCCAGATAATACCTGCACTTACCCATACTTCAGCGTAGAGAAGGACCTACTGTATCGGGTGGCAAAAAGGGCAGAAGAAACCGTTGAGCAGCTGGTGGTGCCCAAACCTTACAGGAAGTTGGTGTTGGAGTTGGCCCATGGGCACATTCTTGGAGGTCATCTGGGGACAGAGAAAACCCGAGAGAGGGTATTACAGAGATTCTATTGGCCTGGGGTGATGAAGGACATAGAAAATTATTGTTCCTCCTGCCCTGTGTGTCAGAGGTCGGCCCCGATGCCACATTTCCGTAGCCCGCTGGTCCCTCTACCCATCATTGAGGTCCCGTTTGAGAGAATCGCAATGGATTTGGTAGGTCCTATAATCAAGTCCGCTAGGGGGCACCAGTACATATTGGTTATAATGGACTATGCCACCCGTTATCCAGAAGCGATCCCTCTCAGAAATACCTCGGCCAAAACCATAGCCAAAGAGCTATCTCTTGTTTTTAGCCGGGTGGGTATTTGTAAAGAACTGCTTACGGACCAAGGTACACCCTTTATGTCCCGGGTTATGAAAGAGCTGTGTAAATTGTTCAAAGTGACGCAATTGCGTACATCTGTGTATCACCCCCAAACCGATGGGCTGGTTGAAAGATTCAACAAAACCCTAAAACAAATGTTGAAGAAAGTGGTGGATAGAGATGGAAAGGATTGGGACTGTCTACTTCCTTATTTGATGTTTGCTATTAGGGAGGTGCCCCAATCCTCTACGGGATTCTCCCCCTTTGAGTTACTGTATGGGAGACACCCAAGAGGGCTGTTGGATATTGCCAAGGAAACTTGGGAAAGTGAGAGTTCTCCCCACAGGAGTGTGATTGAGCATGTCGCCCTGATGCAAGATCGAATTGCACAGGTAATGCCCATCGTGAAGGAACATTTGGCCCAAGCGCAGTTGGCACAGCAGAGAGTGTACAACCGTGGAGCAAAGACCCGTACCTTTTCCCCGGGGGATAGGATATTGGTACTTGTCCCTACGGTTGAAAGTAAATTCCTTGCCAAATGGCAAGGCCCCTACGAGATAATGGAAAAAGTGAGCGAAGTGAATTACAAGGTCAGACAACCAGGAAGGCGAAAGCCCGAACAGATATATCACGTTAATCTGTTGAAAGCCTGGAGGGATAGAGAGTCCCTAGTCGCAGAAACTTGGTCACCAGCTCAAACTGGTTGCGTGATTCCGGAGGTTGGAATAGCAGCCACCTTGTCACAACCCCAACAACAGGAGGTTAAGGAGTTTGTGCTTCGCAACAAGGAGGTGTTCTCTGAGCTGCCGGGACAAACATCTGGGGTAGAGCATGATATTATTACCCCGCCCGGTGAAAGGGTGAAGTTAAAACCCTATCGGATCCCAGAGGCCCGACGGGAGGCAATACGGGAGGAAGTACAGAAAATGCTGAACTTAGGGGTGATAGAGGAGTCCCAAAGTGATTGGTCTAGTCCCATTGTGTTGGTGCCTAAACCGGATGGGAGCTGGCGATTTTGTAACGATTTTCGTCAGTTGAACAAAGTTACAAAATTTGACACCTACCCCATGCCACGTATAGATGAGTTGATCGACCGGCTGGGAACAGCCCGATACATGACGACTCTTGACCTCACAAAAGGGTATTGGCAAATTCCCCTGGCCAAGTCGGCCAAAGAGAAAACCGCATTTGTAACCCCAGACGGGGCGTTCCAATATAAGAGAATGCCGTTCGGGTTACAGAATGCGCCGGCCACATTCCAGCGGAAAATGGACCAGATGCTGAGGCCCCATCGGAAGTATGCTGCGGCTTACCTGGATGACGTAATTGTCCATAGCACAGATTGGGCCTCACATCTGCCAAAAGTGCAAGCAGTCCTGGACTCTGTTCGGGAAGCGGGGTTTACGGCTAACCCCAAGAAGTGTACCATTGGCCAGGAGGAGGCCAAATATCTTGGGTACACCATTGGCAGGGGAGTAATAAAACCCCAACTCAACAAAGTCGAGGCCATCCAGAGTTGGCCACGTCCCAACAGCAAGAAGCAGGTACGAGCCTTTCTGGGAATCGCGGGTTATTATCGGCGCTTCATTCCCCACTTTGCTTCTAAGGCTGTGCCCCTAACCAACCTGACGAAAGGGAAAGGGTCGGTCATGATTAAATGGACCCCCGAGGCTGAGGCAGCATTCCAATTCTTGAAACAAGCCTTATGTAGCCAGCCAGTGTTGTACTCACCCGACTTCTCTAAAGACTTTGTCGTACAAAGTGATGCGTCAGATGTGGGGTTAGGAGCAGTATTGTCCCAGGTCTGGAACGGGGAAGAGCACCCAGTCATTTACCTCAGCAGGAAGTTGAAGTCCCATGAGGTAAATTACGCCACGGTTGAAAAGGAGTGTTTAGCGGTGAAGTGGGCTCTAGATTCCCTTCGGTACTATCTGCTAGGTAGGCACTTTGACATGGTTACGGATCACGCTCCGTTAAAGTGGATGGCTCAAAACAAGGAGACAAATAGAAGAGTGAATAGGTGGTTCCTGGCCCTACAGGAATTCAACTTCACAGTAAAGCATCGCCCTGGCGTTCAAATGGGGAATGTGGATGCTTTGTCTCGAGTACATGAATGCCTGATTGCTGGTGTTCCAACCCCAAGGTTAAAACAAGAGGGGGGGGTATGTGACAGCAGGAAGGTAAAGTCACCTGGTTGCATCCAGGGGGGTAGATATATTTCTCCCAGATTCAGGCTTTATGCCGACTTATACAACTAGGGAGTTGATGAAGCCCAGCTGAGGCTAGTGGGCTCATGAATGACTCATACCTCTAGGGAGAGTGCTGGGCGTCGTGAGGCAGGGAGTTGATGAGACCAGCTGAAGCCTGTCAGTTCGTTTAAGGCCTCTATAAAAACTCCCAGCTTCATTAGATGTTAGCTCATGCCTGGAACCAGACCTGTGTGGACTGTCTAGGGAGAGTGAACCCCTGTGCGGTGAGGCAAAGCCTGTGTGGCTATTTGTTTGGACTTTTACTAAACCAGGGACTTAGGGACTAGGACAGCACTAGGCTGATCCCAGTTGTTAGTTTAGGAAACCTGCATGTTTAGTCAGAGGTCAAACTGACCAGGATTTATTTTGTTTGTTTCTTTTTGGCTTTGCTGTGTTTTTGTCACTGTACATAGAGAAATAAACCGCACCTTTTGATTTTGAAAACCACAACCTCCGTCTGCTGGCCCTGTTTTTGTGTGGGGAGCCCAACCAGGGGGTCACACACACCCGCTACCGAGTTAACCCCCTCACACTACCTATAGTTTTCTGTCCCTAGAAAAAATGTTTTTTTAAAGATGGTTGATGATCAATGCTTTAGCACAGTATAGCACAAGGAGAATTTCCCTCACTGTCCTTCCCTGTCCCTAGAAACAAGGATTAGCACAGTGAAATAAACTGACACTCTCCCTACCTATAGTTTTCTGTCCCTAGAAAAAATGTTTTTTTAAAGATGGTTGATGATCAATGCTTTAGCACACTATAGCACAAGGAGAATTTCCCTCACTGTCCTTCCCTGTCCCTAGAAACAAGGATTAGCACAGTGAAAGAAACTGACACTCTCCCTACCTATAGTTTTCTGTCCCTAGAAAAAAATGTTTTTTTAAAGATGGTTGATGATCAATGCTTTAGCACAGTATAGCACAAGGAGAATTTCCCTCACTGTCCTTCCCTGTCCCTAGAAACAAGGATTAGCACAGTGAAAGAAACTGACACTCTCCCTACCTATAGTTTTCTGTCCCTAGAAATTTTTTTTTTTTAAAGATGGTTGATGATCAATGCTTTAGCACAGTATAGCACAAGGAGAATTTCCCTCACTGTCCTTCCCTGTCCCTAGAAACAAGGATTAGCACAGTGAAAGAAACTGACACTCTCCCTACCTATAGTTTTCTGTCCCTAGAAAAAATGTTTTTTTAAAGATGGTTGATGATCAATGCTTTAGCACACTATAGCACAAGGAGAATTTCCCTCACTGTCCTTCCCTGTCCCTAGAAACAAGGATTAGCACAGTGAAAGAAACTGACACTCTCCCTACCTATAGTTTTCTGTCCCTAGAAAAAATGTTTTTTTAAAGATGGTTGATGATCAATGCTTTAGCACACTATAGCACAAGGAGAATTTCCCTCACTGTCCTTCCCTGTCCCTAGAAACAAGGATTAGCACAGTAAAACACACTGACACTCTCCCTACCTATAGTTTTCTGTCCCTAGAAAAAATGTTTTTTTAAAGATGGTTGATGATCAATGCTTTAGCACACTATAGCACAAGGAGAATTTCCCTCACTGTCCTTCGCTGTCCCTAGAAACAAGGATTAGCACAGTAAAACACACTGACACTCTCCCTACCTATAGTTTTCTGTCCCTAGAAAAAATGTTCTTTTAAAGATGGTTGATGATCAATGCTTTAGCACACTATAGCACAAGGAGAATTTCCCTCACTGTCCTTCCCTGTCCCTAGAAACAAGGATTAGCACAGTAAAACACACTGACACTCTCCCTACCTATAGTTTTCTGTCCCTAGAAAAAATGTTTTTTTAAAGATGGTTGATGATCAATGCTTTAGCACACTATAGCACAAGGAGAATTTCCCTCACTGTCCTTCCCTGTCCCTAGAAACAAGGATTAGCACAGTAAAACACACTGACACTCTCCCTACCTATAGTTTTCTGTCCCTAGAAAAAATGTTTTTTTAAAGATGGTTGATGATCCATGCTTTAGCACACTATAGCACAAGGAGAATTTCCCTCACTGTCCTTCCCTGTCCCTAGAAACAAGGATTAGCACAGTAAAACACACTGACACTCTCCCTACCTATAGTTTTCTGTCCCTAGAAAAAATGTTTTTTTAAAGATGGTTGATGATCAATGCTTTAGCACAGTATAGCACAAGGAGAATTTCCCTCACTGTCCTTCCCTGTCCCTAGAAACAAGGATTAGCACAGTGAAAGAAACTGACACTCTCCCTACCTATAGTTTTCTGTCCCTAGAAAAAATGTTTTTTTAAAGATGGTTGATGATCAATGCTTTAGCACAGTATAGCACAAGGAGAATTTCCCTCACTGTCCTTCCCTGTCCCTAGAAACAAGGATTAGCACAGTGAAAGAAACTGACACTCTCCCTACCTATAGTTTTCTGTCCCTAGAAAAAAAAGTTTTTTTAAAGATGGTTGATGATCAATGCTTTAGCACAGTATAGCACAAGGAGAATTTCCTTCACTGTCCTTCCCTGTCCCTAGAAACAAGGATTAGCACAGTGAAAGAAACTGACACTCTCCCTACCTATAGTTTTCTGTCCCTAGAAAAAATGTTTTTTTAAAGATGGTTGATGATCAATGCTTTAGCACAGTATAGCACAAGGAGAATTTCCCTCACTGTCCTTCCCTGTCCCTAGAAACAAGGATTAGCACAGTGAAAAAAACTGACACTCTCCCTACCTATAGTTTTCTGTCCCTAGAAAAAATGTTTTTTTAAAGATGGTTGATGATCAATGCTTTAGCACAGTATAGCACAAGGAGAATTTCCCTCACTGTCCTTCCCTGTCCCTAGAAACAAGGATTAGCACAGTGAAAGAAACTGACACTCTCCCTACCTATAGTTTTTTGTCCCTAGAAAAAATGTTTTTTTAAAGATGGTTGATGATCAATGCTTTAGCACAGTATAGCACAAGGAGAATTTCCCTCACTGTCCTTCCCTGTCCCTAGAAACAAGGATTAGCACAGTGAAAGAAACTGACACTCTCCCTACCTATAGTTTTCTGTCCCTAGAAAAAATGTTTTTTTAAAGATGGTTGATGATCAATGCTTTAGCACACTATAGCACAAGGAGAATTTCCCTCACTGTCCTTCCCTGTCCCTAGAAACAAGGATTAGCACAGTAAAACACACTGACACTCTCCCTACCTATAGTTTTTTGTCCCTAGAAAAAATGTTTTTTTAAAGATGGTTGATGATCAATGCTTTAGCACACTATTGCACAAGGAGAATTTCCCTCACTGTCCTTCCCTGTCCCTACAAACAAGGATTAGCACAGTAAAACACACTGACACTCTCCCTACCTATAGTTTTCTGTCCCTAGAAAAAATGTTTTTTTAAAGATGGTTGTTTGATCAATGCTTTAGCACACTATAGCACAAGGAGAATTTCCCTCACTGTCCTTCCCTGTCCCTAGAAACAAGGATTAGCACAGTGAAAGAAACTGACACTCTCCCTACCTATAGTTTTCTGTCCCTAGAAAAAAATGTTTTTTTAAAGATGGTTGATGATCAATGCTTTAGCACAGTATAGCACAAGGAGAATTTCCCTCACTGTCCTTCCCTGTCCCTAGAAACAAGGATTAGCACAGTGAAAGAAACTGACACTCTCCCTACCTATAGTTTTCTGTCCCTAGAAAAAATGTTTTTTTAAAGATGGTTGATGATCAATGCTTTAGCACAGTATAGCACAAGGAGAATTTCCCTCACTGTCCTTCCCTGTCCCTAGAAACAAGGATTAGCACAGTGAAAGAAACTGACACTCTCCCTACCTATAGTTTTCTGTCCCTAGAAAAAATGTTTTTTTAAAGATGGTTGATGATCAATGCTTTAGCACACTATAGCACAAGGAGAATTTCCCTCACTGTCCTTCGCTGTCCCTAGAAACAAGGATTAGCACAGTAAAACACACTGACACTCTCCCTACCTATAGTTTTCTGTCCCTAGAAAAAATGTTTTTTTAAAGACGGTTGATGATCAATGCTTTAGCACACTATAGCACAAGGAGAATTTCCCTCACTGTCCTTCCCTGTCCCTAGAAACAAGGATTAGCACAGTAAAACACACTGACACTCTCCCTACTGTGAGGGGGTTAGCTCGGCAGCGGGTGTGTGTGACCCCCGGGATGGGCTCCCCACACAAAACAGGCCCAGCAAACGGAGGTTGTGGTTTTCAAAATCAAAAAGGTGCGGTTTATTTTCTATTTACAGTGACAAAACACAGCAAAGCAAAAGAAACATAAACAAAATAAATCCTGGTCAAGTTGACCTCTGACTAAACATACAGGTTTCCTAACTAACAACTGGGATCAGCCTAGTGCTGTCCTAGTCCCTAAGTCCCTGGTTTTAAATGTCCAAGCAAATAGCCACACAGGCTTTGTCTCACCGCACAGGGGTTCACTCTCCCTAGACAGTCCACACAGGTCTGGTTCCAGGCATGAGCTAACATCTAATGAAGCTGGGAGTTCTTATAGAGGCCTAAATGAGCTGACAAGCTTCAGCTGGCCTCATCAACTCCCTGTCTGTACGACGCCCCACACTCTCCCTAGAGGTATGAGTCATCCATGAGCCCACTAGCCTTAGCTGGGCTTATACAACTCTCCACCTAGTTGTATAAGTCGGCGTAAAGCCTGAATCTGGGCGAAATATATCTACCCCCCTGGATGCAACCAGGTGACTTTACCTTCCTGCTGTCACATACCCCCCCCTCTTGTTTTAACCTCGGGGTTGGAACACCAGCAATCAGGCATTCATGTACTCGAGACAAAGCATCCACATTCCCCATTTGAACGCCAGGGCGATGCTTTACTGTGAAGTTGAATTCCTGGAGGGCCAGGAACCACCTATTCACTCTTCTATTTGTTTCCTTGTTTTGAGCCATCCACTTTAACGGAGCGTGATCCGTAACCATGTCAAAGTGCCTACCTAGCAGGTAGTACCGAAGGGAATCTAGAGCCCACTTCACCGCTAAACACTCCTTTTCAACGGTGACGTAATTTACCTCATGGGACTTCAACTTCCTGCTGAGGTAAATGACTGGGTGCTCTTCCCCGTTCCAGACCTGGGACAATACTGCTCCTAACCCCACATCTGACGCATCACTTTGTACGACAAAGTCTTTAGAGAAGTCGGGTGAGTACAACACTGGCTGGCTACATAAGGCTTGTTTCAAGAATTGGAATGCTGCCTCAGCCTCGGGGGTCCATTTAATCATGACCGACCCTTTCCCCTTCGTCAGGTTGGTTAGGGGCACAGCCTTAGAAGCAAAGTGGGGAATGAATCGCCGATAATACCCAGCGATTCCCAGAAAGGCTCGTACCTGCTTCTTGCTGTTGGGACGTGGCCAACTCTGGATGGCCTCGACTTTGTTGAGTTGGGGTTTTATTACTCCCCTCCCAATGGTGTACCCAAGATATTTGGCCTCCTCCTGCCCAATGGTACACTTCTTGGGGTTAGCCGTAAACCCCGCTTCCCGAACAGAGTCCAGGACTGCTTGCACTTTTGGCAGATGTGAGGCCCAATCTGTGCTATGGACAATTACGTCATCCAGGTAAGCCGCAGCATACTTCCGATGGGGCCTCAGCATCTGGTCCATTTTCCGCTGGAATGTGGCCGGCGCATTCTGTAACCCGAACGGCATTCTCTTATATTGGAACGCCCCGTCTGGGGTTACAAATGCGGTTTTCTCTTTGGCCGACTTGGCCAGGGGGATTTGCCAATACCCTTTTGTGAGGTCAAGAGTCGTCATGTATCGGGCTGTTCCCAGCCGGTCGATCAACTCATCTATACGTGGCATGGGGTAGGTGTCAAATTTTGTAACTTTGTTCAACTGACGAAAATCGTTACAAAACCGCCAGCTCCCATCCGGTTTAGGCACCAACACGATGGGACTAGACCAATCACTTTGGGACTCCTCTATCACCCCTAAGTTCAGCATTTTCTGTACTTCCTCCCGTATTGCCTCCCGTCGGGCCTCTGGGATCCGATAGGGTTTTAACTTCACCCTTTCACCGGGCGGGGTAATGATGTCATGCTCTACCCCAGATGTTTGTCCCGGCAGCTCAGAGAATACCTCCTTGTTGCGAAGCACAAACTCCTTAACCTCCTGTTGTTGGGGTTGTGACAAGGTGGCTGCTATTCCAACCTCAGGAATCACGCAACCAGTTTGAGCTGGTGACCAAGTGTCTGCGACTAGGGACTCTCTATCCCTCCAGGCTTTCAACAGATTAACGTGATAGATCTGTTCGGGCTTTCGCCTTCCTGGTTGTCTGACCTTGTAATTCACTTCGCTCACTTTTTCCATTATCTCGTAGGGGGCCTTGCCATTTGGCAAGGAATTTACTTTCAACCGTAGGGACAAGTACCAGTATCCTATCCCCCGGGGAAAAGGTACGGGTCTTGGCTCCACGGTTGTACACTCTCTGCTGTGCTAACTGCGCTTGGGCCAAATGTTCCTTCACGATGGGCATTACCTGTGCAATTCGGTCTTGCATCAGGGCGACATGCTCAATCACACTCCTGTGGGGAGAACTCTCACTTTCCCAAGTTTCCTTGGCAATATCCAACAGCCCTCTTGGGTGTCTCCCATACAGTAACTCAAAGGGGGAGAATCCCGTAGAGGATTGGGGCACCTCCCTAATAGCAAACATCAGATAAGGAAGTAGACAGTCCCAATCCTTTCCATCTCTATCCACCACTTTCTTCAACATTTGTTTTAGGGTTTTGTTGAATCTTTCAACCAGCCCATCGGTTTGGGGGTGATACACAGATGTACGTAATTGCGTCACTTTGAATAATTTACACAGCTCCTTCATAACCTGGGACATAAAGGGTGTACCTTGGTCCATAAGCAGTTCTTTACAAATACCCACCCGGCTAAACACAAGAGATAGCTCTTTGGCTATGGTTTTGGCCGAGGTATTTCGGAGAGGGATCGCTTCTGGATAACGGGTGGCATAGTCCATTATAACTAATATGTACTGGTGCCCCCTAGCGGACTTGATTATAGGACCTACCAAATCCATGGCGATCCTCTCAAACGGGACCTCAATGATGGGTAGAGGGACCAGCGGGCTACGGAAATGTGGCATCGGGGCCGACCTCTGACACACAGGGCAGGAGGAACAATAATTTTCTACGTCCTTCATCACCCCCGGCCAATAGAATCTCTGTAATACCCTCTCTCGGGTTTTCTCTGTCCCCAGATGACCTCCAAGAATGTGCCCATGGGCCAACTCCAACACCAACTTCCTGTAAGGTTTGGGCACCACAAGCTGCTCAACGGTTTCTTCTGCCCTTTTTGCCACCCGATACAGTAGGTCCTTCTCTACGCTGAAGTATGGGTAAGTGCAGGTATTATCTGGGTTCACTAACTCGCCATCTATTTTCACTACGTTTTCCCGTGCCTTTATTAGGGCGGGGTCTTTCAACTGTTCTGTGGCAAAGTTTTCCCTGTGAACCTCAAGATCAGAAAACTCCACAGACGGTAGGTTTTCGTCTGAGGAGGTGGGCTCCTCTCCAGTTTCTTGAGTCTCCCCTGCCAATACTGATAAGGGGAATTCCGGAGAGTCCTCACCACTCTCAGGGGAGTTTTGGCTATCACATTCCTGGTACATAGGGGCACCAGTGAGGGGCTCAGGATCATCCCACAGTTCCCAGAACTTCGGAAAATCCCTTCCCACAATGGCGTCATGCGGTAACTGAGATACTAAGCCCACTGGATGAGAGAGGGTACCTTTGGGGGTCTCGAAACACACTGTAGTCACTGGATACTCTCGGGTGTCCCCATGCACACAAATAACAGCTACCTTGCTATTCCCAGAGACCTCTGTTTTAACTAACTCAGCCTTTATCAGGGTCACAATGCTACCTGAATCCAGCAATACCACAACATTTCTACCATTAACACACATTTTGCATAAATGTTTCTCAGTTCCTCGAATGGCAGTGCATGCGACTGTCGCACACAGCGACTGACGTCTGCCCGTCAGAAAGTCACACTGCATGGGTTCCTCCACAACCGGGCAATTGGCTGCAATATGTCCCGCTTGCCGGCAGCGGTAGCAAACGATCCTTCTTGCCGCCTCTTGAGCCGCTGATTTCCCAGGCTGTTCTCGCCAAACTTGGGGTAGAGCTCCCACCCTCTCACTCTCTCCACCCTTACCCCTTGGAATCCTCTTATCCGCCCCTGGGGATGGTCTGGTCTTAGGGTGGAAAGTCCGAGTGTCTCTGGAAGAGGCCGTCAGGTTCTCTGTAGCCAAGTATTTCTCCACACGATCCACAAGACCATCGGCCGTCTCTGGGTCTCCATGGCTTACCCACTTTTGGATGGCAGTAGGAAGAGCTCTCAAAAACCGATCCATTACAACACGTTCCACAATCTTTGGTGCGGACAAAGTCTCTGGCTGTAGCCACTTTCTGCTCAGGTGAATGAGATCATACATTTGAGACCTGGGGGGTTTTCCAAGCTGGAAAGTCCAGTTATGCACACGCTGAGCCCGGACAGCCTGGGTGACACCCAGCCTTGCCAATATTTCAGCTTTTAGCATCACATAGTCTTTTGCTTGGTTAGGCTCTAGGTCATAGTAAGCTTTCTGCGATTCACCAGTTAACAGAGGAGCCACCAGTCCAGCCCACTGCTCCTCAGGCCACTTTTCTCTTTCAACGGTCCTTTCAAATGTGGTCAAAAATACCTCTGGATCATCCTCTCCAGTCATTTTTGTCAATAAACGACTCACCCCAAAGGACGCGGTATTAGTGGGACGGCTTTCCTCACTGGTCTGCGGACGTTGCTGCATTACTGCTTCCATCTGTTGTTGTAGTCTCTGCTCTTGCTTCTGCAACAGGTCTATGAAGCGGGCCTCAGATTGCTGCTGGGCTTGTTGCTGAGCCTCCAGACTCTGTTGCAAAGTTGCGTTTGTCTGCTGCTGGGCTGCAAGGCTCTGTTGATGAGCTTGCTGCTGGGCTGCGAAGTTCTGTTGTTGAGCTGCAAGGCTCTGTTGATGAGCTGCAAGGCTCTTTTGCAAACCTGCATTTGTCTGCTGTTGATTGGCATTTGCTAGAGCCAGCTGCTTCAGTATCTCCTCCATGCTGGCTTAAAAAAAACTGCCCGCATTCTCCACCAACTGTGAGGGGGTTAGCTCGGCAGCGGGTGTGTGTGACCCCCGGGATGGGCTCCCCACACAAAACAGGCCCAGCAAACGGAGGTTGTGGTTTTCAAAATCAAAAAGGTGCGGTTTATTTTCTATTTACAGTGACAAAACACAGCAAAGCAAAAGAAACATAAACAAAATAAATCCTGGTCAAGTTGACCTCTGACTAAACATACAGGTTTCCTAACTAACAACTGGGATCAGCCTAGTGCTGTCCTAGTCCCTAAGTCCCTGGTTTTAAATGTCCAAGCAAATAGCCACACAGGCTTTGTCTCACCGCACAGGGGTTCACTCTCCCTAGACAGTCCACACAGGTCTGGTTCCAGGCATGAGCTAACATCTAATGAAGCTGGGAGTTCTTATAGAGGCCTAAATGAGCTGACAAGCTTCAGCTGGCCTCATCAACTCCCTGTCTGTACGACGCCCCACACTCTCCCTAGACATATGAGTCATCCATGAGCCCACTAGCCTTAGCTGGGCTTATACAACTCTCCACCTAGTTGTATAAGTCGGCGTAAAGCCTGAATCTGGGCGAAATATATCTACCCCCCTGGATGCAACCAGGTGACTTTACCTTCCTGCTGTCACACTACCTATAGTTTTCTGTCCCTAGAAAAAATGTTTTTTTAAAGATGGTTGATGATCAATGCTTTAGCACAGTATAGCACAAGGAGAATTTCCCTCACTGTCCTTCCCTGTCCCTAGAAACAAGGATTAGCACAGTGAAAGAAACTGACACTCTCCCTACCTATAGTTTTCTGTCCCTAGAAAAAATGTTTTTTTAAAGATGGTTGATGATCAATGCTTTAGCACAGTATAGCACAAGGAGAATTTCCCTCACTGTCCTTCCCTGTCCCTAGAAACAAGGATTAGCACAGTGAAAGAAACTGACACTCTCCCTACCTATAGTTTTCTGTCCCTAGAAAAAATGTTTTTTTAAAGATGGTTGATGATCAATGCTTTAGCACAGTATAGCACAAGGAGAATTTCCCTCACTGTCCTTCCCTGTCCCTAGAAACAAGGATTAGCACAGTGAAAGAAACTGACACTCTCCCTACCTATAGTTTTCTGTCCCTAGAAAAAAAAGTTTTTTTAAAGATGGTTGATGATCAATGCTTTAGCACAGTATAGCACAAGGAGAATTTCCCTCACTGTCCTTCCCTGTCCCTAGAAACAAGGATTAGCACAGTGAAAGAAACTGACACTCTCCCTACCTATAGTTTTCTGTCCCTAGAAAAAATGTTTTTTAAAGATGGTTGATGATCAATGCTTTAGCACAGTATAGCACAAGGAGAATTTCCCTCACTGTCCTTCCCTGTCCCTAGAAACAAGGATTAGCACAGTGAAAAAAACTGACACTCTCCCTACCTATAGTTTTCTGTCCCTAGAAAAAATGTTTTTTTAAAGATGGTTGATGATCAATGCTTTAGCACAGTATAGCACAAGGAGAATTTCCCTCACTGTCCTTCCCTGTCCCTAGAAACAAGGATTAGCACAGTGAAAGAAACTGACACTCTCCCTACCTATAGTTTTCTGTCCCTAGAAAAAATGTTTTTTTTAAAGATGGTTGATGATCAATGCTTTAGCACAGTATAGCACAAGGAGAATTTCCCTCACTGTCCTTCCCTGTCCCTAGAAACAAGGATTAGCACAGTGAAAGAAACTGACACTCTCCCTACCTATAGTTTTCTGTCCCTAGAAAAAATGTTTTTTTAAAGATGGTTGATGATCAATGCTTTAGCACACTATAGCACAAGGAGAATTTCCCTCACTGTCCTTCCCTGTCCCTAGAAACAAGGATTAGCACAGTAAAACACACTGACACTCTCCCTACCTATAGTTTTCTGTCCCTAGAAAAAATGTTTTTTTAAAGATGGTTGATGATCAATGCTTTAGCACACTATTGCACAAGGAGAATTTCCCTCACTGTCCTTCCCTGTCCCTAGAAACAAGGATTAGCACAGTAAAACACACTGACACTCTCCCTACCTATAGTTTTCTGTCCCTAGAAAAAAAGTTTTTTTAAAGATGGTTGATGATCAATGCTTTAGCACACTATAGCACAAGGAGAATTTCCCTCACTGTCCTTCCCTGTCCCTAGAAACAAGGATTAGCACGGTGAAAGAAACTGACACTCTCCCTACCTATAGTTTTCTGTCCCTAGAAAAAATGTTTTTTTAAAGATGGTTGATGATCAATGCTTTAGCACAGTATAGCACAAGGAGAATTTCCCTCACTGTCCTTCCCTGTCCCTAAAAACAAGGATTAGCACAGTGAAAGAAACTGACACTCTCCCTACCTATAGTTTTCTGTCCCTAGAAAAAATGTTTTTTTTAAAGATGGTTGATGATCAATGCTTTAGCACAGTATAGCACAAGGAGAATTTCCCTCACTGTCCTTCCCTGTCCCTAGAAACAAGGATTATCACAGTGAAAGAAACTGACACTCTCCCTACCTATAGTTTTCTGTCCCTAGAAAAAATGTTTTTTTAAAGATGGTTGATGATCAATGCTTTAGCACAGTATAGCACAAGGAGAATTTCCCTCACTGTCCTTCCCTGTCCCTAGAAACAAGGATTAGCACAGTGAAAGAAACTGACACTCTCCCTACCTATAGTTTTCTGTCCCTAGAAAAAATGTTTTTTAAAGATGGTTGATGATCAATGCTTTAGCACAGTATAGCACAAGGAGAATTTCCCTCACTGTCCTTCCCTGTCCCTAGAAACAAGGATTAGCACAGTGAAAGAAACTGACACTCTCCCTACCTATAGTTTTCTGTCCCTAGAAAAAATGTTTTTTTAAAGATGGTTGATGATCAATGCTTTAGCACACTATAGCACAAGGAGAATTTCCCTCACTGTCCTTCCCTGTCCCTAGAAACAAGGATTAGCACGGTGAAAGAAACTGACACTCTCCCTACCAATAGTTTTCTGTCCCTAGAAAAAATGTTTTTTTAAAGATGGTTGATGATCAATGCTTTAGCACACTATAGCACAAGGAGAATTTCCCTCACTGTCCTTCCCTGTCCCTAGAAACAAGGATTAGCACAGTAAAACACACTGACACTCTCCCTACCTATAGTTTTCTGTCCCTAGAAAAAATGTTTTTTTAAAGATGGTTGATGATCAATGCTTTAGCACACTATAGCACAAGGAGAATTTCCCTCACTGTCCTTCCCTGTCCCTAGAAACAAGGATTAGCACAGTAAAACACACTGACACTCTCCCTACCTATAGTTTTCTGTCCCTAGAAAAAATGTTTTTTTAAAGATGGTTGATGATCAATGCTTTAGCACACTATAGCACAAGGAGAATTTCCCTCACTGTCCTTCCCTGTCCCTAGAAACAAGGATTAGCACAGTAAAACACACTGACACTCTCCCTACCTATAGTTTTCTGTCCCTAGAAAAAATGTTTTTTTAAAGATGGTTGATGATCAATGCTTTAGCACAGTATAGCACAAGGAGAATTTCCCTCACTGTCCTTCCCTGTCCCTAGAAACAAGGATTAGCACAGTGAAAGAAACTGACACTCTCCCTACCTATAGTTTTCTGTCCCTAGAAAAAATGTTTTTTTAAAGATGGTTGATGATCAATGCTTTAGCACAGTATAGCACAAGGAGAATTTCCCTCACTGTCCTTCCCTGTCCCTAGAAACAAAGATTAGCACAGTGAAATAAACTGACACTCTCCCTACCTATAGTTTTCTGTCCCTAGAAAAAATGTTTTTTTAAAGATGGTTGATGATCAATGCTTTAGCACACTATAGCACAAGGAGAATTTCCCTCACTGTCCTTCCCTGTCCCTAGAAACAAGGATTAGCACAGTAAAACACACTGACACTCTCCCTACCTATAGTTTTCTGTCCCTAGAAAAAATGTTTTTTTAAAGATGGTTGATGATCAATGCTTTAGCACACTATTGCACAAGGAGAATTTCCCTCACTGTCCTTCCCTGTCCCTAGAAACAAGGATTAGCACAGTAAAACACACTGACACTCTCCCTACCTATAGTTTTCTGTCCCTAGAAAAAATGTTTTTTTAAAGATGGTTGATGATCAATGCTTTAGCACACTATAGCACAAGGAGAATTTCCCTCACTGTCCTTCCCTGTCCCTAGAAACAAGGATTAGCACAGTGAAAGAAACTGACACTCTCCCTACCTATAGTTTTCTGTCCCTAGAAAAAATGTTTTTTTAAAGATGGTTGATGATCAATGCTTTCGCACAGTATAGCACAAGGAGAATTTCCCTCACTGTCCTTCCCTGTCCCTAAAAACAAGGATTAGCACAGTGAAAGAAACTGACACTCTCCCTACCTATAGTTTTCTGTCCCTAGAAAAAATGTTTTTTTAAAGATGGTTGATGATCAATGCTTTAGCACAGTATAGCACAAGGAGAATTTCCCTCACTGTCCTTCCCTGTCCCTAGAAACAAGGATTATCACAGTGAAAGAAACTGACACTCTCCCTACCTATAGTTTTCTGTCCCTAGAAAAAATGTTTTTTTAAAGATGGTTGATGATCAATGCTTTAGCACAGTATAGCACAAGGAGAATTTCCCTCACTGTCCTTCCCTGTCCCTAGAAACAAGGATTAGCACAGTGAAAAAAACTGACACTCTCCCTACCTATAGTTTTCTGTCCCTAGAAAAAATGTTTTTTTAAAGATGGTTGATGATCAATGCTTTAGCACAGTATAGCACAAGGAGAATTTCCCTCACTGTCCTTCCCTGTCCCTAGAAACAAGGATTAGCACAGTGAAAGAAACTGACACTCTCCCTACCTATAGTTTTCTGTCCCTAGAAAAAATGTTTTTTTTAAAGATGGTTGATGATCAATGCTTTAGCACAGTATAGCACAAGGAGAATTTCCCTCACTGTCCTTCCCTGTCCCTAGAAACAAGGATTAGCACAGTGAAAGAAACTGACACTCTCCCTACCTATAGTTTTCTGTCCCTAGAAAAAATGTTTTTTTAAAGATGGTTGATGATCAATTCTTTAGCACAGTATAGCACAAGGAGAATTTCCCTCACTGTCCTTCCCTGTCCCTAGAAACAAGGATTAGCACAGTGAAAGAAACTGACACTCTCCCTACCTATAGTTTTCTGTCCCTAGAAAAAATGTTTTTTTAAAGATGGTTGATGATCAATGCTTTAGCACACTATAGCACAAGGAGAATTTCCCTCACTGTCCTTCCCTGTCCCTAGAAACAAGGATTAGCACAGTAAAACACACTGACACTCTCCCTACCTATAGTTTTCTGTCCCTAGAAAAAATGTTTTTTTAAAGATGGTTGATGATCAATGCTTTAGCACACTATTGCACAAGGAGAATTTCCCTCACTGTCCTTCCCTGTCCCTAGAAACAAGGATTAGCACAGTAAAACACACTGACACTCTCCCTACCTATAGTTTTCTGTCCCTAGAAAAAATGTTTTTTTAAAGATGGTTGATGATCAATGCTTTAGCACACTATAGCACAAGGAGAATTTCCCTCACTGTCCTTCCCTGTCCCTAGAAACAAGGATTAGCACGGTGAAAGAAACTGACACTCTCCCTACCTATAGTTTTCTGTCCCTAGAAAAAATGTTTTTTTAAAGATGGTTGATGATCAATGCTTTAGCACAGTATAGCACAAGGAGAATTTCCCTCACTGTCCTTCCCTGTCCCTAAAAACAAGGATTAGCACAGTGAAAGAAACTGACACTCTCCCTACCTATAGTTTTCTGTCCCTAGAAAAAATGTTTTTTTTAAAGATGGTTGATGATCAATGCTTTAGCACAGTATAGCACAAGGAGAATTTCCCTCACTGTCCTTCCCTGTCCCTAGAAACAAGGATTATCACAGTGAAAGAAACTGACACTCTCCCTACCTATAGTTTTCTGTCCCTAGAAAAAATGTTTTTTTAAAGATGGTTGATGATCAATGCTTTAGCACAGTATAGCACAAGGAGAATTTCCCTCACTGTCCTTCCCTGTCCCTAGAAACAAGGATTAGCACAGTGAAAGAAACTGACACTCTCCCTACCTATAGTTTTCTGTCCCTAGAAAAAATGTTTTTTAAAGATGGTTGATGATCAATGCTTTAGCACAGTATAGCACAAGGAGAATTTCCCTCACTGTCCTTCCCTGTCCCTAGAAACAAGGATTAGCACAGTGAAAGAAACTGACACTCTCCCTACCTATAGTTTTCTGTCCCTAGAAAAAATGTTTTTTTAAAGATGGTTGATGATCAATGCTTTAGCACACTATAGCACAAGGAGAATTTCCCTCACTGTCCTTCCCTGTCCCTAGAAACAAGGATTAGCACGGTGAAAGAAACTGACACTCTCCCTACCAATAGTTTTCTGTCCCTAGAAAAAATGTTTTTTTAAAGATGGTTGATGATCAATGCTTTAGCACACTATAGCACAAGGAGAATTTCCCTCACTGTCCTTCCCTGTCCCTAGAAACAAGGATTAGCACAGTAAAACACACTGACACTCTCCCTACCTATAGTTTTCTGTCCCTAGAAAAAATGTTTTTTTAAAGATGGTTGATGATCAATGCTTTAGCACACTATAGCACAAGGAGAATTTCCCTCACTGTCCTTCCCTGTCCCTAGAAACAAGGATTAGCACAGTAAAACACACTGACACTCTCCCTACCTATAGTTTTCTGTCCCTAGAAAAAATGTTTTTTTAAAGATGGTTGATGATCAATGCTTTAGCACACTATAGCACAAGGAGAATTTCCCTCACTGTCCTTCCCTGTCCCTAGAAACAAGGATTAGCACAGTAAAACACACTGACACTCTCCCTACCTATAGTTTTCTGTCCCTAGAAAAAATGTTTTTTTAAAGATGGTTGATGATCAATGCTTTAGCACACTATAGCACAAGGAGAATTTCCCTCACTGTCCTTCCCTGTCCCTAGAAACAAGGATTAGCACAGTAAAACACACTGACACTCTCCCTACCTATAGTTTTCTGTCCCTAGAAAAAATGTTTTTTTAAAGATGGTTGATGATCAATGCTTTAGCACACTATAGCACAAGGAGAATTTCACTCACTGTCCTTCCCTGTCCCTAGAAACAAGGATTAGCACAGTGAAAGAAACTGACACTCTCCCTACCTATAGTTTTCTGTCCCTAGAAAAAATGTTTTTTTAAAGATGGTTGATGATCAATGCTTTAGCACACTATAGCACAAGGAGAATTTCCCTCACTGTCCTTCCCTGTCCCTAGAAACAAGGATTAGCACAGTGAAAGAAACTGACACTCTCCCTACCTATAGTTTTCTGTCCCTAGAAAAAATGTTTTTTTAAAGATGGTTGATGATCAATGCTTTAGCACACTATAGCACAAGGAGAATTTCCCTCACTGTCCTTCCCTGTCCCTAGAAACAAGGATTAGCACAGTAAAACACACTGACACTCTCCCTACCTATAGTTTTCTGTCCCTAGAAAAAATGTTTTTTTAAAGATGGTTGATGATCAATGCTTTAGCACACTATAGCACAAGGAGAATTTCCCTCACTGTCCTTCCCTGTCCCTAGAAACAAGGATTAGCACAGTAAAACACACTGACACTCTCCCTACCTATAGTTTTCTGTCCCTAGAAAAAATGTTTTTTTAAAGATGGTTGATGATCAATGCTTTAGCACACTATAGCACAAGGAGAATTTCCCTCACTGTCCTTCCCTGTCCCTAGAAACAAGGATTAGCACAGTAAAACACACTGACACTCTCCCTACCTATAGTTTTCTGTCCCTAGAAAAAATGTTTTTTTAAAGATGGTTGATGATCAATGCTTTAGCACAGTATAGCACAAGGAGAATTTCCCTCACTGTCCTTCCCTGTCCCTAGAAACAAGGATTAGCACAGTGAAAGAAACTGACACTCTCCCTACCTATAGTTTTCTGTCCCTAGAAAAAATGTTTTTTTAAAGATGGTTGATGATCAATGCTTTAGCACAGTATAGCACAAGGAGAATTTCCCTCACTGTCCTTCCCTGTCCCTAGAAACAAGGATTAGCACAGTAAAACACACTGACACTCTCCCTACCTATAGTTTTCTGTCCCTAGAAAAAATGTTTTTTTAAAGATGGTTGATGATCAATGCTTTAGCACACTATAGCACAAGGAGAATTTCCCTCACTGTCCTTCCCTGTCCCTAGAAACAAGGATTAGCACAGTGAAAGAAACTGACACTCTCCCTACCTATAGTTTTCTGTCCCTAGAAAAAATGTTTTTTTAAAGATGGTTGATGATCAATGCTTTCGCACAGTATAGCACAAGGAGAATTTCCCTCACTGTCCTTCCCTGTCCCTAAAAACAAGGATTAGCACAGTGAAAGAAACTGACACTCTCCCTACCTATAGTTTTCTGTCCCTAGAAAAAATGTTTTTTTAAAGATGGTTGATGATCAATGCTTTAGCACAGTATAGCACAAGGAGAATTTCCCTCACTGTCCTTCCCTGTCCCTAGAAACAAGGATTATCACAGTGAAAGAAACTGACACTCTCCCTACCTATAGTTTTCTGTCCCTAGAAAAAATGTTTTTTTAAAGATGGTTGATGATCAATGCTTTAGCACAGTATAGCACAAGGAGAATTTCCCTCACTGTCCTTCCCTGTCCCTAGAAACAAGGATTAGCACAGTGAAAGAAACTGACACTCTCCCTACCTATAGTTTTCTGTCCCTAGAAAAAATGTTTTTTTAAAGATGGTTGATGATCAATGCTTTAGCACAGTATAGCACAAGGAGAATTTCCCTCACTGTCCTTCCCTGTCCCTAAAAACAAGGATTAGCACAGTGAAAGAAACTGACACTCTCCCTACCTATAGTTTTCTGTCCCTAGAAAAAATGTTTTTTTTAAAGATGGTTGATGATCAATGCTTTAGCACAGTATAGCACAAGGAGAATTTCCCTCACTGTCCTTCCCTGTCCCTAGAAACAAGGATTATCACAGTGAAAGAAACTGACACTCTCCCTACCTATAGTTTTCTGTCCCTAGAAAAAATGTTTTTTTAAAGATGGTTGATGATCAATGCTTTAGCACAGTATAGCACAAGGAGAATTTCCCTCACTGTCCTTCCCTGTCCCTAGAAACAAGGATTAGCACAGTGAAAGAAACTGACACTCTCCCTACCTATAGTTTTCTGTCCCTAGAAAAAATGTTTTTTAAAGATGGTTGATGATCAATGCTTTAGCACAGTATAGCACAAGGAGAATTTCCCTCACTGTCCTTCCCTGTCCCTAGAAACAAGGATTAGCACAGTGAAAGAAACTGACACTCTCCCTACCTATAGTTTTCTGTCCCTAGAAAAAATGTTTTTTTAAAGATGGTTGATGATCAATGCTTTAGCACACTATAGCACAAGGAGAATTTCCCTCACTGTCCTTCCCTGTCCCTAGAAACAAGGATTAGCACAGTAAAACACACTGACACTCTCCCTACCTATAGTTTTCTGTCCCTAGAAAAAATGTTTTTTTAAAGATGGTTGATGATCAATGCTTTAGCACACTATAGCACAAGGAGAATTTCCCTCACTGTCCTTCCCTGTCCCTAGAAACAAGGATTAGCACAGTAAAACACACTGACACTCTCCCTACCTATAGTTTTCTGTCCCTAGAAAAAATGTTTTTTTAAAGATGGTTGATGATCAATGCTTTAGCACAGTATAGCACAAGGAGAATTTCCCTCACTGTCCTTCCCTGTCCCTAGAAACAAGGATTAGCACAGTGAAAGAAACTGACACTCTCCCTACCTATAGTTTTCTGTCCCTAGAAAAAATGTTTTTTTAAAGATGGTTGATGATCAATGCTTTAGCACAGTATAGCACAAGGAGAATTTCCCTCACTGTCCTTCCCTGTCCCTAGAAACAAGGATTAGCACAGTGAAAGAAACTGACACTCTCCCTACCTATAGTTTTCTGTCCCTAGAAAAAATGTTTTTTTAAAGATGGTTGATGATCAATGCTTTAGCACACTATAGCACAAGGAGAATTTCCCTCACTGTCCTTCCCTGTCCCTAGAAACAAGGATTAGCACAGTAAAACACACTGACACTCTCCCTACCTATAGTTTTCTGTCCCTAGAAAAAATGTTTTTTTAAAGATGGTTGATGATCAATGCTTTAGCACACTATTGCACAAGGAGAATTTCCCTCACTGTCCTTCCCTGTCCCTAGAAACAAGGATTAGCACAGTAAAACACACTGACACTCTCCCTACCTATAGTTTTCTGTCCCTAGAAAAAATGTTTTTTTAAAGATGGTTGATGATCAATGCTTTAGCACACTATAGCACAAGGAGAATTTCCCTCACTGTCCTTCCCTGTCCCTAGAAACAAGGATTAGCACAGTGAAAGAAACTGACACTCTCCCTACCTATAGTTTTCTGTCCCTAGAAAAAATGTTTTTTTAAAGATGGTTGATGATCAATGCTTTAGCACAGTATAGCACAAGGAGAATTTCCCTCACTGTCCTTCCCTGTCCCTAAAAACAAGGATTAGCACAGTGAAAGAAACTGACACTCTCCCTACCTATAGTTTTCTGTCCCTAGAAAAAATGTTTTTTTAAAGATGGTTGATGATCAATGCTTTAGCACAGTATAGCACAAGGAGAATTTCCCTCACTGTCCTTCCCTGTCCCTAGAAACAAGGATTATCACAGTGAAAGAAACTGACACTCTCCCTACCTATAGTTTTCTGTCCCTAGAAAAAATGTTTTTTTAAAGATGGTTGATGATCAATGCTTTAGCACAGTATAGCACAAGGAGAATTTCCCTCACTGTCCTTCCCTGTCCCTAGAAACAAGGATTAGCACAGTGAAAGAAACTGACACTCTCCCTACCTATAGTTTTCTGTCCCTAGAAAAAATGTTTTTTTAAAGATGGTTGATGATCAATGCTTTAGCACAGTATAGCACAAGGAGAATTTCCCTCACTGTCCTTCCCTGTCCCTAAAAACAAGGATTAGCACAGTGAAAGAAACTGACACTCTCCCTACCTATAGTTTTCTGTCCCTAGAAAAAATGTTTTTTTTAAAGATGGTTGATGATCAATGCTTTAGCACAGTATAGCACAAGGAGAATTTCCCTCACTGTCCTTCCCTGTCCCTAGAAACAAGGATTATCACAGTGAAAGAAACTGACACTCTCCCTACCTATAGTTTTCTGTCCCTAGAAAAAATGTTTTTTTAAAGATGGTTGATGATCAATGCTTTAGCACAGTATAGCACAAGGAGAATTTCCCTCACTGTCCTTCCCTGTCCCTAGAAACAAGGATTAGCACAGTGAAAGAAACTGACACTCTCCCTACCTATAGTTTTCTGTCCCTAGAAAAAATGTTTTTTAAAGATGGTTGATGATCAATGCTTTAGCACAGTATAGCACAAGGAGAATTTCCCTCACTGTCCTTCCCTGTCCCTAGAAACAAGGATTAGCACAGTGAAAGAAACTGACACTCTCCCTACCTATAGTTTTCTGTCCCTAGAAAAAATGTTTTTTTAAAGATGGTTGATGATCAATGCTTTAGCACACTATAGCACAAGGAGAATTTCCCTCACTGTCCTTCCCTGTCCCTAGAAACAAGGATTAGCACAGTGAAAGAAACTGACACTCTCCCTACCAATAGTTTTCTGTCCCTAGAAAAAATGTTTTTTTAAAAATGGTTGATGATCAATGCTTTAGCACACTATAGCACAAGGAGAATTTCCCTCACTGTCCTTCCCTGTCCCTAGAAACAAGGATTAGCACAGTAAAACACACTGACACTCTCCCTACCTATAGTTTTCTGTCCCTAGAAAAAATGTTTTTTTAAAGATGGTTGATGATCAATGCTTTAGCACACTATAGCACAAGGAGAATTTCCCTCACTGTCCTTCCCTGTCCCTAGAAACAAGGATTAGCACAGTAAAACACACTGACCCTCTCCCTACCTATAGTTTTCTGTCCCTAGAAAAAATGTTTTTTTAAAGATGGTTGATGATCAATGCTTTAGCACACTATAGCACAAGGAGAATTTCCCTCACTGTCCTTCCCTGTCCCTAGAAACAAGGATTAGCACAGTAAAACACACTGACACTCTCCCTACCTATAGTTTTCTGTCCCTAGAAAAAATGTTTTTTTTAAAGATGGTTGATGATCAATGCTTTAGCACACTATAGCACAAGGAGAATTTCCCTCACTGTCCTTCCCTGTCCCTAGAAACAAGGATTAGCACAGTAAAACACACTGACACTCTCCCTACCTATAGTTTTCTGTCCCTAGAAAAAATGTTTTTTTAAAGATGGTTGATGATCAATGCTTTAGCACACTATAGCACAAGGAGAATTTCCCTCACTGTCCTTCCCTGTCCCTAGAAACAAGGATTAGCACAGTGAAAGAAACTGACACTCTCCCTACCTATAGTTTTCTGTCCCTAGAAAAAATGTTTTTTTAAAGATGGTTGATGATCAATGCTTTAGCACACTATAGCACAAGGAGAATTTCCCTCACTGTCCTTCCCTGTCCCTAGAAACAAGGATTAGCACAGTAAAACACACTGACACTCTCCCTACCTATAGTTTTCTGTCCCTAGAAAAAATGTTTTTTTAAAGATGGTTGATGATCAATGCTTTAGCACACTATAGCACAAGGAGAATTTCCCTCACTGTCCTTCCCTGTCCCTAGAAACAAGGATTAGCACAGTAAAACACACTGACACTCTCCCTACCTATAGTTTTCTGTCCCTAGAAAAAATGTTTTTTTAAAGATGGTTGATGATCAATGCTTTAGCACAGTATAGCACAAGGAGAATTTCCCTCACTGTCCTCCCCTGTCCCTAGAAACAAGGATTAGCACAGTAAAACACACTGACACTCTCCCTACCTATAGTTTTCTGTCCCTAGAAAAAATGTTTTTTTAAAGATGGTTGATGATCAATGCTTTAGCACACTATTGCACAAGGAGAATTTCCCTCACTGTCCTTCCCTGTCCCTAGAAACAAGGATTAGCACAGTAAAACACACTGACACTCTCCCTACCTATAGTTTTCTGTCCCTAGAAAAAATGTTTTTTTAAAGATGGTTGATGATCAATGCTTTAGCACACTATAGCACAAGGAAAATTTCCCTCACTGTCCTTCCCTGTCCCTAGAAACAAGGATTAGCACAGTGAAAGAAACTGACACTCTCCCTACCTATAGTTTTCTGTCCCTAGAAAAAATGTTTTTTTAAAGATGGTTGATGATCAATGCTTTAGCACACTATAGCACAAGGAGAATTTCCCTCACTGTCCTTCCCTGTCCCTAGAAACAAGGATTAGCACAGTAAAACACACTGACACTCTCCCTACCTATAGTTTTCTGTCCCTAGAAAAAATGTTTTTTTAAAGATGGTTGATGATCAATGCTTTAGCACACTATAGCACAAGGAGAATTTCCCTCACTGTCCTTCCCTGTCCCTAGAAACAAGGATTAGCACAGTAAAACACACTGACACTCTCCCTACCTATAGTTTTCTGTCCCTAGAAAAAATGTTTTTTTAAAGATGGTTGATGATCAATGCTTTAGCACACTATAGCACAAGGAGAATTTCCCTCACTGTCCTTCCCTGTCCCTAGAAACAAGGATTAGCACAGTAAAACACACTGACACTCTCCCTACCTATAGTTTTCTGTCCCTAGAAAAAATGTTTTTTTAAAGATGGTTGATGATCAATGCTTTAGCACAGTATAGCACAAGGAGAATTTCCCTCACTGTCCTTCCCTGTCCCTAGAAACAAGGATTAGCACAGTGAAAGAAACTGACACTCTCCCTACCTATAGTTTTCTGTCCCTAGAAAAAATGTTTTTTTAAAGATGGTTGATGATCAATGCTTTAGCACACTATAGCACAAGGAGAATTTCCCTCACTGTCCTTCCCTGTCCCTAGAAACAAGGATTAGCACAGTAAAACACACTGACACTCTCCCTACCTATAGTTTTCTGTCCCTAGAAAAAATGTTTTTTTAAAGATGGTTGATGATCAATGCTTTAGCACACTATAGCACAAGGAGAATTTCCCTCACTGTCCTTCCCTGTCCCTAGAAACAAGGATTAGCACAGTAAAACACACTGACACTCTCCCTACCTATAGTTTTCTGTCCCTAGAAAAAATGTTTTTTTAAAGATGGTTGATGATCAATGCTTTAGCACACTATTGCACAAGGAGAATTTCCCTCACTGTCCTTCCCTGTCCCTAGAAACAAGGATTAGCACAGTAAAACACACTGACACTCTCCCTACCTATAGTTTTCTGTCCCTAGAAAAAAAGTTTTTTTAAAGATGGTTGATGATCAATGCTTTAGCACACTATAGCACAAGGAGAATTTCCCTCACTGTCCTTCCCTGTCCCTAGAAACAAGGATTAGCACAGTGAAAGAAACTGACACTCTCCCTACCTATAGTTTTCTGTCCCGAGAAAGAATGTTTTTTTAAAGATGGTTGATGATCAATGCTTTAGCACAGTATAGCACAAGGAGAATTTCCCTCACTGTCCTTCCCTGTCCCTAGAAACAAGGATTATCACAGTGAAAGAAACTGACACTCTCCCTACCTATAGTTTTCTGTCCCTAGAAAAAATGTTTTTTTAAAGATGGTTGATGATCAATGCTTTAGCACAGTATAGCACAAGGAGAATTTCCCTCACTGTCCTTCCCTGTCCCTAGAAACAAGGATTAGCACAGTGAAAGAAACTGACACTCTCCCTACCTATAGTTTTCTGTCCCTAGAAAAAATGTTTTTTTAAAGATGGTTGATGATCAATGCTTTAGCACACTATAGCACAAGGAGAATTTCCCTCACTGTCCTTCCCTGTCCCTAGAAACAAGGATTAGCACAGTGAAAGAAAGTGACACTCTCCCTACCTATAATTTTCTGTCCCTAGAAAAAATGTTTTTTTAAAGATGGTTGATGATCAATGCTTTAGCACACTATAGCACAAGGAGAATTTCCCTCACTGTCCTTCCCTGTCCCTAGAAACAAGGATTAGCACAGTGAAAGAAACTGACACTCTCCCTACCTATAGTTTTCTGTCCCTAGAAAAAATGTTTTTTTAAAGATGGTTGATGATCAATGCTTTAGCACACTATAGCACAAGGAGAATTTCCCTCACTGTCCTTCCCTGTCCCTAGAAACAAGGATTAGCACAGTAAAACACACTGACACTCTCCCTACCTATAGTTTTCTGTCCCTAGAAAAAATGTTTTTTTAAAGATGGTTGATGATCAATGCTTTAGCACACTATAGCACAAGGAGAATTTCCCTCACTGTCCTTCCCTGTCCCTAGAAACAAGGATTAGCACAGTGAAAGAAACTGACACTCTCCCTACCTATAGTTTTCTGTCCCTAGAAAAAATGTTTTTTTAAAGATGGTTGATGATCAATGCTTTAGCACACTATAGCACAAGGAGAATTTCCCTCACTGTCCTTCCCTGTCCCTAGAAACAAGGATTAGCACAGTAAAACACACTGACACTCTCCCTACCTATAGTTTTCTGTCCCTAGAAAAAATGTTTTTTTAAAGATGGTTGATGATCAATGCTTTAGCACACTATAGCACAATGAGAATTTCCCTCACTGTCCTTCCCTGTCCCTAGAAACAAGGATTAGCACAGTAAAACACACTGACACTCTCCCTACCTATAGTTTTCTGTCCCTAGAAAAAATGTTTTTTTAAAGATGGTTGATGATCAATGCTTTAGCACACTATAGCACAAGGAGAATTTCCCTCACTGTCCTTCCCTGTCCCTAGAAACAAGGATTAGCACAGTAAAACACACTGACACTCTCCCTACCTATAGTTTTCTGTCCCTAGAAAAAATGTTTTTTTAAAGATGGTTGATGATCAATGCTTTAGCACACTATAGCACAAGTAGAATTTCCCTCACTGTCCCTCCCTGTCCCTAGAAACAAGGATTAGCACTAGGGATGAGCCGAACACCCCCGGGTTCGGTTCGCACCAGAACCTTCGAACGGACCGAAAGTTCGCGCAAATTTTCGAACCCTATTCGTTATAATGGACGCGAACGTTCGAAATCAAAATTGCTAATTACAACGGCCAATATGCATGTTAATGTCATAAAACAGGTTTGGGGACCCGGGTCCTGCCCCAGGGGACATATATCAATGCAAAAAGAAATTTTAAAAACTAAAGTTTTTTCGGGAGCAGTCATTTTAATGATGCATAAAGTGAAAAAAAAAAAGTGAAATTTTCCTTTAAATATGGTACCTGGGGGGTGTCTAAAGTATGCCTGTGAAGTGGCATGTGTTTCCCGTGTTTAGAACTGTCCTTGCACAAAATGACATTTGTAAAGGAAAAAAAGAAGCCATTTAAAACCACTTGCGGCTTTAATGTCATGTCTTGTCCTGGCCGCCATATGGCTGAAAATCCTTGAGAAAAATGGCATGGCTACCCCATCACCCCCCCCCACCCCAGCCCCTTTGGGTCTTGTATGGATACTAAGGGGGACCCCGCACCCAAAATAAAACCCTATACCTACAACCCTATATACTCTGAACAGCAGTATATAGGTGGTGCAAACAAGACATGGACTGTAGGTTTGTTCTTAAGTAGAATCTGAACAGGTACATTATGAAGTGTAGCTACATCCCAAAAAAATCAATTTTTAAGCTTTTTGGAGAACATAGGGAGGGGTTATCACCCCTGTAACATTTGCTGTCTTTGCACATCTGTTCAGAACATGTCACCTCACTTTCCGTCCCAATGACAAATGTTTTTGGAAAAGTGGGGTTTTAATTGAAACAAGGATTGGTGATAAAGCATCAGTAGAGAGGAGATACCTTTTTCCCAAATTAAATCTAACAGGATAGAATTTTCCTTCCTAGGGGTAGATTTCCTCTCACTTCCTGTTTTCTCTTGCCGTTTGCAAGTAGGAGTCGTTTGTAAGTTGGATGTTTGAAAGTAGGGGCCTGCCGTATATACTCTGCAGAAATTTGCCCTATTAGATGTTGGTGTAGCCACAAGACTGGTGGGCCCAGGAATGGGCCCTGCTGTGAGTTAATAGATCAAGATTTGTACTTGCATGCACCTGTTGAACCGGGCAGAAAAATTGGGCCTTTGGTGGTGGTGGTGGTGGTGGTGGACGGTGTTGCCACAAGACTGTAAGCCCTCACAGTTACTCTTGGTGGGTGCAGGAATGGGCCCTGCTGTGAGTTATTAGATCAAGATTTGTAATTGCATGCACCTGTTGAACAGGGCAGAAAAATTGGGCCTTTGGTGGTGGTGGTGGTGGTGGACGGTGTTGCCACAAGACTGTAGGCCCTCATAGTTACTCTTGGTGGGCGCAGGAATGGGCCCTGCTGTGAACTATTAGATCAAGATTTGTAATTACACGCCCCTGTTAAACAGGGGCTGAAAAATTGTGCCTTAGGCATTGGTGCTGGTTGTCAGGGTCACCTGTGGCCAGGTGACAGATGCACACCGTAGGGGGACAGGAGTGCACCGCGAGGTAGTGAACCCTATGGCTGGCTTCTGTGGATAGGAAACTGGGTGGTTGTGGAAAGCGGGACCAGAGGAGCACAACCGGGATCCCAACGGAAGCGAGAGCCAAGATTCCCCAGGGCGCGGAGTCTAAGACCCAGCTGGTCTTCTCCAGGGCCTCTAGTGGTGAGGATGTTACGCTGCAGGCTGGGACCAGGTCGCGGCCCCTGGAGTTTCCTAGCTCACACCCCGTAGGATAAGGGGAAGCAGCAGCACACGATAGAGAGAACCGAATAACAAGCCGAAGGTCAGGGGCCACAAGCAGACAAGGATAACGAAGAACGAGCCGAAGGTCAAGGGTCACGAGCAGACAGGGATGGTCGGGGACAAGCCAATAACGTAACAGAGAGACAGACGTAACACACGGCAGGCTGGAACCCAAACACACAATGCCTAACAAACACGTTGATCAGCAAAGCAGGCTTGCAGTGCACAGGTTAATATAGTGTTCAGTGATAGGGCCTGGGGTGGAGTCAGGCTGGGAGGAGATTATAAAGGAAGCCAGGTGAAGGAGGTCTGGTCTCTAGATGAACACAAGAGGAGGAAGGTAAGATGGCAGACAGACATTAATGCATATCCATGACAGTACCCTCCCTCTTATGGGCCCTCCCCCGCCTGGACCCAGGCTTAAAGGGAAATCTCTGATGAAACCTTCTCAACAGATGAGGTGCAGCGACATCAGATGCAGCGATCCAAGACGCCTCCTCAGGACCAAAACCTCTCCAATGCACAAGGTACTGAAGAATGCCTCTGCAGAGCCGAGAATCCAGAACTTGTCTAACCTCGTACTTAAAATTATCCTCAGAGACCGAAAACGAGGTAGGGAGATGACAAGAAGATCTATTGAGGACCAAAGGCTCTCTAGGAATAAGCAAGGGCATGAGAGGATCAACAGGAATCTGAGGAGGGTCCCCTATACCCTTAAAGGGGAACTGGTCATCTTGCACAGGACCATCAGACTGGGCAGATGTCAGTGGAACCCTGAAGTCAGGTTGGTTAGAAGGTGACATGTCGCCGGAGTCAAGCTGAATAGCTGAAGGACAAGCAGAATGTCCCGAACAAGAAAAAGTGAGAGGCTCACTGGGCATGGGCTGGACTGGCATAACTAGTACAGAGGCAGAGTGAATAGCTGAGTCAGGTGTAGCGACTACCTGAATCGCATCGCAAGACGTAGCGACTGCAGGACTTGTAGACAAGCTAGCCTGGCTGTGCGTCCAAGGGTGGTTAGGGACAGAGAAATGTAAATGGTTATGCAACCTGGAATGAATGACCGGCTCAGATTCACAGGGGGCAACCTTGGGTAGGCAGGACGAGGAACAGGAGGGACCCCAAGCCAGGATCTGTCCAGTAGTCCAGTCCACATGAGGAGAATGGAGCTGTAACCATGGGAGACCCAAAATTATAGGCGTTGAGGCCTTGGGTAAGATAAGGAAGGATATCCACTCCTGGTGGAGTGTCCCTACCGACATCTTAACAGGGAGGGTCTGGAAGCGGATAGGTCCCCCTGGGAGAACAGTACCATCAATCGCCAAGACCACCAAAGGCGTGGTGAGGGGCAAAAGAGTAAGTCTCATGGACGATGCGATTTCCCAGTCCATGAAATTACCAGCGGCTCCGGAATCCAGATATGCTGAGACCGAATGAGAAGAAGCACCAACATGAAGGAACACAGAAAGCAGAAGACGAGAAGGGGAAGGTGATATTTCTGGGTCCAATACCCCACTTTCCAGATGAAGTGGACCCGAACGTTTTTCTGGACAAAGAGAGCAAGTGTCACGAAAATGACCTTTGCCCCCACAGTAAAGACACAGACCAAGAGTTCTGCGCCTAGCACGTTCCTCGGGGGATAGCCTGGTCCGACCCAGCTGCATGGGTTCCTCAGCTGGTAGGAGATGCTCTACGGGTCGAAGAGAGGGGAGCTCAGGCTGACTAAGAACCAAGGAGTGCTGGCGTTGCTTTTCTAAGGTCCTCTCCTGAAAGCGAATATCGATCTGGTTACACAAGGAGATAACGCCGGCCAGATCAGTGGGGATGGTTCTTCCTGCTAATTCATCCTTCACTCTATCAGACAGGCCATGCAAAAAGGTTGCGACTAAGGCCTCATTGTTCCAGCTCAACTCAGCCGACAGTATGCGGAAATGAAGCGCATACTGTCCCACAGAAGCAGACTCTTGGCGGAGACGTAAAAGGGCGCTGGCCGCTGAAGAGACACGAGCCGGTTCTTCGAAGATATTCCGAAAAAGTTTCAAGAAGCCAGACAGGCTAGAAACCACTGGATCATTCAGTTCCCACAGAGGGGCTGCCCAGGCTAAAGCTTCACCAGAGAGGAGGGAAATGATATAGGCTACCTTAGCCCGATCAGACAGGAAGTTTTGGGGCTGGAGCTCAAAATGAATCGTGCATTGGCTAAGGAACCCCCTGCAAGCCTTGGAGTCCCCAGAGAAACGGGACGGAGCTGGCAGTTGTAGCGAGTGTGTGGCTGCGACTGGTGCAATAGGTGCAGCCGCTGATTGTATTTGAGGTTGCGGATTCAGGGTTCCCAAGGAGGCCTGAAGCTGCTCGAAGCGAGAAGCCAGATCCTGGAGGAATCGCATCACCTGAGTCTGATTCGATTCCTGGGTTTCAAGTCTGCAAACTATGCCCTGCAATGGATCATCCGCGGGTAGCGGGATGTCAGCCGGGTTCATGGCTGATCAAACTGTCAGGGTCACCTGTGGCCAGGTGACAGATGCACACCGTAGGGGGACAGGAGTGCACCGCGAGGTAGTGAACCCTATGGCTGGCTTCTGTGGATAGGAAACTGGGTGGTTGTGGAAAGCGGGACCAGAGGAGCACAACCGGGATCCCAACGGAAGCGAGAGCCAAGATTCCCCAGGGCGCGGAGTCTAAGACCCAGCTGGTCTTCTCCAGGGCCTCTAGTGGTGAGGATGTTACGCTGCAGGCTGGGACCAGGTCGCGGCCCCTGGAGTTTCCTAGCTCACACCCCGTAGGATAAGGGGAAGCAGCAGCACACGATAGAGAGAACCGAATAACAAGCCGAAGGTCAGGGGCCACAAGCAGACAAGGATAACGAAGAACGAGCCGAAGGTCAAGGGTCACGAGCAGACAGGGATGGTCGGGGACAAGCCAATAACGTAACAGAGAGACAGACGTAACACACGGCAGGCAGGAACCCAAACACACAATGCCTAACAAACACGTTGATCAGCAAAGCAGGCTTGCAGTGCACAGGTTAATATAGTGTTCAGTGATAGGGCCTGGGGTGGAGTCAGGCTGGGAGGAGATTATAAAGGAAGCCAGGTGAAGGAGGTCTGGTCTCTAGATGAACACAAGAGGAGGAAGGTAAGATGGCAGACAGACATTAATGCATATCCATGACACTGGTGCCACAACACTGCAACCCCTCACAGATACTGTACTTGGAGCACAGCAGTCACACCTGTTGCGAAGCATCTTTTTAAAAAATTGTAATTACACGCCCCTGTTATACAGGGGCTGTAAAATTGTGCCTTAGGCACTGGTGCTGGTGCCACAACACTGCAACCCCTCACAGATACTGTACTCTGAGCACAGCAATGAGACCTGTTGCAAAGCATTGCCTAAAAATTGTAATTACACGCCCCAACAGGGGCTGAAAAATTGTGCCTTAGGCACTGGTGCTGGTGCCACAACACTGCAACCCCTCACAGATACTGTACTCTGAGCACAGCAGTCACACCTGTTGCGAAGCATCTTTTTAAAAAATTGTAATTACACGCCCCTGTTATACAGGGGCTGAAAAATTGTGCCTTAGGCACTGGTGCTGGTGCCACAACACTGTAACCCCTCACAGATACTGTACTCTGAGCACAGCAATGAGACCTGTTGCAAAGCATTGCCTAAAAATTGTAATTACACGCCCCAACAGGGGCTGAAAAATTGTGCCTTAGGCACTGGTGCTGGTGCCACAACACTGCAACCCCTCACAGATACTGTACTCTGAGCACAGCAGTCACACCTGTTGCGAAGCATCTTTTTAAAAAATTGTAATTACACGCCCCTGTTATACAGGGGCTGAAAAATTGTGCCTTAGGCACTGGTGTGGTGGCATGGATCATTGAGGAGGAGGAAGAGGATAGTCAGTGAACATAACAGGACAGTCACTCAGCATCAGCATAGGCAGTCTTGAAGGGATGTGACATTATAAATTATTCCGTTATATCCGCTTCAGGTGTCTGGTAGCTGGTGGTGATCCAAGACTGATTCATTTTTATGAAGGTCAGTCGATCAACCGAGTCGGTGGACAGGCGCACCCTATGATCGGTGACAAATCCTCCAGCAGCACTGAATGTGCGTTCGGAAAGAACGCTGGATGCAGGACAGGCCAGTAGCTCAATTGCATACTGTGCAAGCTCTGGCCAGTGATCCATCCTCAGGACCCAGTAAGCCAGAGGATTTTCGGTGGGAAAGGTGTCCAAGTCTGACCTTGCCCCTAGGTATTCCTGCACCATGTATATCAGACTCTGGCGATGGTTGCTGGAACCGATCATACCTTGGGGCTGCGGACTAAAAAATTGTCTGAACGCATCGGTCAGACGTCCACCTTCCCCACCGCTCCTTCTGCTACTGACCGAAGCCTCAGCAACTCGTCGTCCAGGACCAGGAGTTTGTAACCTCCCAGTTTCTGGGAACGCGTTGCACAGACCTTTCTGCAAGGCCTCCCTGAGATGTCTCATCCTCTGCTCCCTCTGCGACGGCAAGATAAGGTCCGCAACCTTACCCTTGTACCGTGGATCAAGGAGAGTGGCCAGCCAGTAATGGTCACTCTCCTTGATCCGAAGAACACGAGGATCCTTCCGCAGGCTTTGCAGGATCAGGGAGGCCATGCAGCGTAGGTTAGCTGAGGCATTCGGTCCGGAGTCTTCTGGGTCACTGAGGATGACATGATCGCCAGCCACCTCCTCCCAGCCACGTACAAGTCCACTGGTTTGTTGGGACTGTACATCATCCCTAAAAGACTGCTGCTGCTGATGCTGAGTGCCAGGCTCCACCTCCATGCTCACACAATCCTCCTCCTCCTCCTCTTCCTGTGTGATGGGTGGGACAGAAGGAACATTGTCTGGATAAAGGGGGCCTTGAGAGACAAGGAAGTCCTCCTCTTCCTGCCTCTGTTCTGCCTCAAGTGCCCTGTCCATTATCCCACGCAGCGTATGCTCCAACAGGTGGACAAGAGGTACAGTGTCACTGATGCATGCACTGTCACTGCTCACCATCCTCGTGGCCTCCTCAAATGGTGAGAGGACAGTGCATGCATCCCTGATCATGCTCCACTGGCGTGGGGAAAAAAAGCCAAGCTCCCCTGACCAAGTCCTGGTGCCGTAGTCGCAAAGGTACTCATTGATGGCCCTCTGCTGCGTGTGCAGTCGCTGCAGCATGGCCAACGTTGAGTTCCACCTGGTGGGCATGTCACATATTAGGCGGTTCTTGGGCAGGTTCAGCTCCTTTTGCAGCTCAGTCAGCCGAGCACTGGCATTATAAGATCGGCGGAAATGCACACAGACTTTCCTGGCCTGCCTCAGGACATCCTGTAAGCCTGGGAACCTGCCCAAGAACCGCTGCACCACCAGGTTGAGGACGTGAGCCATACAGGGCACATGGGTGAGCTGCCCCTGTCGCAGGGCGGAGAGGAGGTTGGTGCCATTATCAGAAACGACCATTCCTGGCTTAAGCTGGTGTGGCGTCAACCACCTCTCGGCCTGCCCCTGCAGAGCTGCCAGAACCTCTGGCCCAGTGTGGCTCCTGTCCCCCAAACACACCAGCGCAAGCACGGCATGGCATCTTTTTGCCTGCGTACTCGCGTAGCCCCTTGTACGCCTACGGAGCACCGCTGGTTCCGAGGACAGAGCACTCGAAGAGGACATGGAGGAAGAAGAAGAGGAGGGGTGGAGGAGAGAGGTGTGTCACAACCAGTAGTAGCATTTTGGAGGCGTGGTGGCGGAACAACCTCCAACACTACTGCACCTTGTCCTGCCTCCCTCCCAGCTACCAATAGAGTGACCCAATGGGCCGTGAAAGAAAGATAACGTCCCTGTCCATGCCTGCTGGACCATGAGTCAGCGGTAATATGCACCTTACCGCTGACCGCCCTGTCCAGCGAGGCATGGACATTGCCTTCCACATGCCAGTAGAGAGACGGAATCGCCTTCCGTGAGAAAAAGTGGCGTTTGGGAACCTGCCACTGAGGAACCGCACATTGAACAAACTCACGGAAGGGGGCCGAGTCTATCAACTGAAAAGGCAGCAGTTGAAGTGCTAGCAATTTAGCCAAGCTAGCATTCAACCGCTGGGCATGTGGATGGCTGGGAGTATACTTCTTTCGACGGTCCAGCAGCTGGGGCAGGGAAATTTGCCTGCTACAATCGGACGTCGGTGTACTGCAAGTACTTGGTTGTGACACACCTAATTCTACACCTTCAGTCCTCTCAGAGCAGCTTTCAGAGAGGACTGAAGATATAGTGGGGATGGAGATCCCAGCTGATGAGGAGCAAGGAGAGGTCCGCTTTGTTCTTTGGTGTGGGTCTTTTATGTGTGCTTGCCAACGAGCTGCATGGCAGGTCGACATATGTCTGCTCATGCTTGTGGTGCCCAAGCGGCTGATGTTTTGGCCACGCGAGATACGCTTGAGACAAATATTGCAAATAGCAGTGGTGCGATCTGATGCACTCGTCTCAAAAAAGGCCCACACCAAAGAACTTTTGTGATAACGTGCAGAGGCAGCGCCCTGCACAGGCGGAGCTCTGCGGTGTGGTACAGTTGCTGTGCTGGCCTCTAGCTGGCCTCCAGGGGGCATCCTGCCTCGTTGGACATGTGACGCTGCATCCTCCTCCTCCTCCTCCTCTCTCCCTTCAGGCACCCACGTGGAGTCAGTGACCTCATCATCCCCTCCCTCTTCACCACTAGAGCAAACCTGGCAGTAAGCTGCAGCTGGTGGAACACTACTGCCAGATTGCTGTCCTTCAGCATCCCCTCTCTCTGCGCGCACACTACTGACTTCCTCAAGCTGGGTATCATCATCCGAGCCTTCGAATCGTTGGGCATCCTCCTGGAGCATGTACCCAACACTGTGCTCAAACAGTTCGGGGGACTCCTCAGGAGGACATGGTGGGTCTAGGGAAGGGGTGGCTGATGATGCCATTGAGTACGCGTTGGCAGCTGCTCTGCCAGTACCCTGAGCCTGGGTGAGAGAGGATGAGGAGGATGAGGAGGGCTTGGTCATCCATTCTACCAAGCCTTCGGCATGATGCGGCTCCACATGTCCAGCTGCCGAAAACAAAGACAAGCGTGTCCCATGGCCACGTGCTGATGACGATGCACGACCACGTCCACGGCCAGCACTGTTGTCTCTAGAAACAGAGCCTGCCTGCCCTGTGTTCTTGCCTCGGCACGCTCTGCCTCTCCTTGGCGGTCTTCCAGCCATTGTAGTCGGTAGTGCATATAGTATAAAAAATAGAACTCCTGTGTGTGCTCACAACACACTGTAGGTCCTATGGGTGCTGACACTAACACACTATAGGTACTATGTGTGCTGCTGACAAGAAAATATAGGAGCTCTGTTTGCTGCCACTAACACACTAGAAGTCCTATGGGTGCTGCTGAGAAGAAAATATAGGAGCTCTGTTTGCTGCCACTAACACACTAGAAGTCCTATGGGTGCTGCTGAGAAGAAAATATAGGAGCTCTGTTTGCTGCCACTAACACACTAGAAGTCCTATGGGTGCTGCTGAGAAGAAAATATAGGAGCTCTGTTTGCTGCCACTAACACACTAGAAGTCCTATGGGTGCTGCTGAGAAGAAAATATAGGAGCTCTGTTTGCTGCCACTAACACACTAGAAGTCCTATGGGTGCTGCTGAGAAGAAAATATAGGAGCTCTGTGTGATGCCACTAACACACTAGAAGTCCTATGGGTGCTGCTGAGAAGAAAATATAGGAGCTCTGTTTGCTGCCACTAACACACTAGAAGTCCTATGGGTGCTGCTGAGAAGAAAATATAGGAGCTCTGTTTGCTGCCACTAACACACTAGAAGTCCTATGGGTGCTGCTGAGAAGAAAATATAGGAGCTCTGTGTGATGCCACTAACACACTAGAAGTCCTATGGGTGCTGCTGAGATGAAAATATAGGAACTCTGTGTGATGCCACTAACACATTAGAAGTCCTATGGGTGCTGCTGAGAAGAAAATATAGGAGCTCTGTTTGCTGCCACTAACACACTAGAAGTCCTATGGGTGCTGCTGAGAAGAAAATATAGGAGCTCTGTGTGATGCCACTAACACACTAGAAGTCCTATGGGTGCTGCTGAGAAGAAAATATAGGAGCTCTGTTTGCTGCCACTAACACACTAGAAGTCCTATGGGTGCTGCTGAGAAGAAAATATAGGAGCTCTGTTTGCTGCCACTAACACACTAGAAGTCCTATGGGTGCTGCTGAGAAGAAAAAATAGGAGCTCTGTTTGCTGCCACTAACACACTAGAAGTCCTATGGGTGCTGCTGAGAAGAAAATATAGGAGCTCTGTTTGCTGCCACTAACACACTAGAAGTCCTATGGGTGCTGCTGAGAAGAAAATATAGGAGCTCTGTGTGATGCCACTAACACACTAGAAGTCCTATGGGTGCTGCTGAGAAGAAAATATAGGAGCTCTGTTTGCTGCCACTAACACACTAGAAGTCCTATGGGTGCTGCTGAGAAGAAAATATAGGAGCTCTGTTTGCTGCCACTAACACACTAGAAGTCCTATGGGTGCTGTTGGGGTGCAATGCTGTGCTAACAGCACTGCGGTTGGTACTACTGCAATACTGTACTAACAGTAAGCACGCACCAGACTAATCCCCAGCAGCAGCTAATAACACACTAACTGTGCAATCAGCAGCAATGAACGATCAATGACTTAGGTAGCAATGGTTTAGCAAAGAAATAGCCAATGGTTTAGCAAAGAAGAGCAAATCTTTCAGTATCAAGCAAAGACAGAATCAGCAGACGAATCTCTCCTAAAGCCGGAACTCATGTGACCGGGGCCGATGGCGTGGCGGCCTTTTAAATGGTGGGGCGTGTACTAAAGCCCCTGAGCTGTAATTGGCTACAGGCGTCCTGCCTGTAGCCAATTATTGCTCTCCGAGTTTCGGGCGCTGTGATTGGCCAAGCATGCGGGGTCACAGTGCATGCTTGGCCAATCATCAGCCAGCAATGCACTGCGCCGGCCGCGCCGGCCGCAATGCATTGCGGGGCCGCTCGCATCACACGAATGTGATGCGAACGGCCCAAATAGTTCTGGGCTCGACGAGCGAGCGAACGCCCGATGCTCGATTCGAACATGGGTTCGAATCGAGCACCGGGCCCATCCCTAATTAGCACAGTAAAACACACTGACACTCTCCCTACCTATAGTTTTCTGTCCCTAGAAAAAATGTTTTTTTAAAGATGGTTGATGATCAATGCTTTAGCACACTATAGCACAAGGAGAATTTCCCTCACTGTCCTTCCCTGTCCCTAGAAACAAGGATTAGCACAGTAAAACACACTGACACTCTCCCTACCTATAGTTTTCTGTCCCTAGAAAAAAAGTTTTTTTAAAGATGGTTGATGATCAATGCTTTAGCACAGTATAGCACAAGGAGAATTTCCCTCACTGTCCTTCCCTGTCCCTAGAAACAAGGATTAGCACAGTGAAAGAAACTGACACTCTCCCTACCTATAGTTTTCTGTCCCTAGAAAAAATGTTTTTTTAAAGATGGTTGATGATCAATGCTTTAGCACAGTATAGCACAAGGAGAATTTCCCTCACTGTCCTTCCCTGTCCCTAGAAACAAGGATTAGCACAGTGAAAGAAACTGACACTCTCCCTACCTATAGTTTTCTGTCCCTAGAAAAAATGTTTTTTTAAAGATGGTTGATGATCAATGCTTTAGCACAGTATAGCACAAGGAGAATTTCCCTCACTGTCCTTCCCTGTCCCTAGAAACAAGGATTAGCACAGTGAAAGAAACTGACACTCTCCCTACCTATAGTTTTCTGTCCCTAGAAAAAATGTTTTTTTAAAGATGGTTGATGATCAATGCTTTAGCACACTATAGCACAAGGAGAATTTCCCTCACTGTCCTTCCCTGTCCCTAGAAACAAGGATTAGCCCAGTGAAAGAAACTGACACTCTCCCTACCAATAGTTTTCTGTCCCTAGAAAAAATGTTTTTTTAAAGATAGTTGATGATCAATGCTTTAGCACACTATAGCACAAGGAGAATTTCCCTCACTGTCCTTCCCTGTCCCTAGAAACAAGGATTAGCACAGTAAAACACACTGACACTCTCCCTACCTATAGTTTTCTGTCCCTAGAAAAAATGTTTTTTTAAAGATGGTTGATGATCAATGCTTTAGCACACTATAGCACAAGGAGAATTTCCCTCACTGTCCTTCCCTGTCCCTAGAAACAAGGATTAGCACAGTGAAAGAAACTGACACTCTCCCTACCTATAGTTTTCTGTCCCTAGAAAAAATGTTTTTTTAAAGATGGTTGATGATCAATGCTTTAGCACACTATAGCACAAGGAGAATTTCCCTCACTGTCCTTCCCTGTCCCTAGAAACAAGGATTAGCACAGTAAAACACACTGACACTCTCCCTACCTATAGTTTTCTGTCCCTAGAAAAAATGTTTTTTTAAAGATGGTTGATGATCAATGCTTTAGCACACTATAGCACAAGGAGAATTTCCCTCACTGTCCTTCCCTGTCCCTAGAAACAAGGATTAGCACAGTGAAAGAAACTGACACTCTCCCTACCTATAGTTTTCTGTCCCTAGAAAAAATGTTTTTTTAAAGATGGTTGATGATCAATGCTTTAGCACACTATAGCACAAGGAGAATTTCCCTCACTGTCCTTCCCTGTCCCTAGAAACAAGGATTAGCACAGTAAAACACACTGACACTCTCCCTACCTATAGTTTTCTGTCCCTAGAAAAAATGTTTTTTTAAAGATGGTTGATGATCAATGCTTTAGCACACTATAGCACAAGGAGAATTTCCCTCACTGTCCTTCCCTGTCCCTAGAAACAAGGATTAGCACAGTAAAACACACTGACACTCTCCCTACCTATAGTTTTCTGTCCCTAGAAAAAATGTTTTTTTAAAGATGGTTGATGATCAATGCTTTAGCACACTATAGCACAAGGAGAATTTCCCTCACTGTCCTTCCCTGTCCCTAGAAACAAGGATTAGCACAGTAAAACACACTGACACTCTCCCTACCTATAGTTTTCTGTCCCTAGAAAAAATGTTTTTTTAAAGATGGTTGATGATCAATGCTTTAGCACACTATAGCACAAGGAGAATTTCCCTCACTGTCCTTCCCTGTCCCTAGAAACAAGGATTAGCACAGTAAAACACACTGACACTCTCCCTACCTATAGTTTTCTGTCCCTAGAAAAAATGTTTTTTTAAAGATGGTTGATGATCAATGCTTTAGCACACTATAGCACAAGTAGAATTTCCCTCACTGTCCCTCCCTGTCCCTAGAAACAAGGATTAGCACAGTAAAACACACTGACACTCTCCCTACCTATAGTTTTCTGTCCCTAGAAAAAATGTTTTTTTAAAGATGGTTGATGATCAATGCTTTAGCACACTATAGCACAAGGAGAATTTCCCTCACTGTCCTTCCCTGTCCCTAGAAACAAGGATTAGCACAGTAAAACACACTGACACTCTCCCTACCTATAGTTTTCTGTCCCTAGAAAAAATGTTTTTTTAAAGATGGTTGATGATCCATGCTTTAGCACACTATAGCACAAGGAGAATTTCCCTCACTGTCCTTCCCTGACCCTAGAAACAAGGATTAGCACAGTAAAACACACTGACACTCTCCCTACCTATAGTTTTCTGTCCCTAGAAAAAATGTTTTTTTAAAGATGGTTGATGATCAATGCTTTAGCACAGTATAGCACAAGGAGAATTTCCCTCACTGTCCTTCCCTGTCCCTAGAAACAAGGATTAGCACAGTGAAAAAAACTGACACTCTCCCTACCTTTAGTTTTCTGTCCCTAGAAAAAATGTTTTTTTAAAGATGGTTGATGATCAATGCTTTAGCACAGTATAGCACAAGGAGAATTTCCCTCACTGTCCTTCCCTGTCCCTAGAAACAAGGATTAGCACAGTGAAAGAAACTGACACTCTCCCTACCTATAGTTTTCTGTCCCTAGAAAAAATGTTTTTTTAAAGATGGTTGATGATCAATGCTTTAGCACAGTATAGCACAAGGAGAATTTCCCTCACTGTCCTTCCCTGTCCCTAGAAACAAGGATTAGCACAGTGAAAGAAACTGACACTCTCCCTACCTATAGTTTTCTGTCCCTAGAAAAAATGTTTTTTTAAAGATGGTTGATGATCAATGCTTTAGCACAGTATAGCACAAGGAGAATTTCCCTCACTGTCCTTCCCTGTCCCTAGAAACAAGGATTAGCACAGTGAAAGAAACTGACACTCTCCCTACCTATAGTTTTCTGTCCCTAGAAAAAATGTTTTTTTAAAGATGGTTGATGATCAATGCTTTAGCACAGTATAGCACAAGGAGAATTTCCCTCACTGTCCTTCCCTGTCCCTAGAAACAAGGATTAGCACAGTGAAAGAAACTGACACTCTCCCTACCTATAGTTTTCTGTCCCTAGAAAAAATGTTTTTTTAAAGATGGTTGATGATCAATGCTTTAGCACACTATAGCACAAGGAGAATTTCCCTCACTGTCCTTCCCTGTCCCTAGAAACAAGGATTAGCACAGTAAAACACACTGACACTCTCCCTACCTATAGTTTTCTGTCCCTAGAAAAAATGTTTTTTTAAAGATGGTTGATGATCCATGCTTTAGCACACTATAGCACAAGGAGAATTTCCCTCACTGTCCTTCCCTGACCCTAGAAACAAGGATTAGCACAGTAAAACACACTGACACTCTCCCTACCTATAGTTTTCTGTCCCTAGAAAAAATGTTTTTTTAAAGATGGTTGATGATCAATGCTTTAGCACAGTATAGCACAAGGAGAATTTCCCTCACTGTCCTTCCCTGTCCCTAGAAACAAGGATTAGCACAGTGAAAAAAACTGACACTCTCCCTACCTTTAGTTTTCTGTCCCTAGAAAAAATGTTTTTTTAAAGATGGTTGATGATCAATGCTTTAGCACAGTATAGCACAAGGAGAATTTCCCTCACTGTCCTTCCCTGTCCCTAGAAACAAGGATTAGCACAGTGAAAGAAACTGACACTCTCCCTACCTATAGTTTTCTGTCCCTAGAAAAAATGTTTTTTTAAAGATGGTTGATGATCAATGCTTTAGCACAGTATAGCACAAGGAGAATTTCCCTCACTGTCCTTCCCTGTCCCTAGAAACAAGGATTAGCACAGTGAAAAAAACTGACACTCTCCCTACCTTTAGTTTTCTGTCCCTAGAAAAAATGTTTTTTTAAAGATGGTTGATGATCAATGCTTTAGCACAGTATAGCACAAGGAGAATTTCCCTCACTGTCCTTCCCTGTCCCTAGAAACAAGGATTAGCACAGTGAAAAAAACTGACACTCTCCCTACCTTTAGTTTTCTGTCCCTAGAAAAAATGTTTTTTTAAAGATGGTTGATGATCAATGCTTTAGCACAGTATAGCACAAGGAGAATTTCCCTCACTGTCCTTCCCTGTCCCTAGAAACAAGGATTAGCACAGTGAAAGAAACTGACACTCTCCCTACCTATAGTTTTCTGTCCCTAGAAAAAATGTTTTTTTAAAGATGGTTGATGATCAATGCTTTAGCACACTATAGCACAAGGAGAATTTCCCTCACTGTCCTTCCCTGTCCCTAGAAACAAGGATTAGCACAGTAAAACACACTGACTCTCTCCCTACCTATAGTTTTCTGTCCCTAGAAAAAATGTTTTTTTAAAGATGGTTGATGATCAATGCTTTAGCACACTATAGCACAAGTAGAATTTCCCTCACTGTCCCTCCCTGTCCCTAGAAACAAGGATTAGCACAGTAAAACACACTGACACTCTCCCTACCTATAGTTTTCTGTCCCTAGAAAAAATGTTTTTTTAAAGATGGTTGATGATCAATGCTTTAGCACACTATAGCACAAGGAGAATTTCCCTCACTGTCCTTCCCTGTCCCTAGAAACAAGGATTAGCACAGTAAAACACACTGACACTCTCCCTACCTATAGTTTTCTGTCCCTAGAAAAAATGTTTTTTTAAAGATGGTTGATGATCCATGCTTTAGCACACTATAGCACAAGGAGAATTTCCCTCACTGTCCTTCCCTGACCCTAGAAACAAGGATTAGCACAGTAAAACACACTGACACTCTCCCTACCTATAGTTTTCTGTCCCTAGAAAAAATGTTTTTTTAAAGATGGTTGATGATCAATGCTTTAGCACAGTATAGCACAAGGAGAATTTCCCTCACTGTCCTTCCCTGTCCCTAGAAACAAGGATTAGCACAGTGAAAAAAACTGACACTCTCCCTACCTTTAGTTTTCTGTCCCTAGAAAAAATTTTTTTTTAAAGATGGTTGATGATCAATGCTTTAGCACAGTATAGCACAAGGAGAATTTCCCTCACTGTCCTTCCCTGTCCCTAGAAACAAGGATTAGCACAGTGAAAGAAACTGACACTCTCCCTACCTATAGTTTTCTGTCCCTAGAAAAAATGTTTTTTTAAAGATGGTTGATGATCAATGCTTTAGCACAGTATAGCACAAGGAGAATTTCCCTCACTGTCCTTCCCTGTCCCTAGAAACAAGGATTAGCACAGTGAAAGAAACTGACACTCTCCCTACCTATAGTTTTCTGTCCCTAGAAAAAATGTTTTTTTAAAGATGGTTGATGATCAATGCTTTAGCACAGTATAGCACAAGGAGAATTTCCCTCACTGTCCTTCCCTGTCCCTAGAAACAAGGATTAGCACAGTGAAAGAAACTGACACTCTCCCTACCTATAGTTTTCTGTCCCTAGAAAAAATGTTTTTTTAAAGATGGTTGATGATCAATGCTTTAGCACAGTATAGCACAAGGAGAATTTCCCTCACTGTCCTTCCCTGTCCCTAGAAACAAGGATTAGCACAGTGAAAGAAACTGACACTCTCCCTACCTATAGTTTTCTGTCCCTAGAAAAAATGTTTTTTTAAAGATGGTTGATGATCAATGCTTTAGCACACTATAGCACAAGGAGAATTTCCCTCACTGTCCTTCCCTGTCCCTAGAAACAAGGATTAGCACAGTAAAACACACTGACACTCTCCCTACCTATAGTTTTCTGTCCCTAGAAAAAATGTTTTTTTAAAGATGGTTGATGATCCATGCTTTAGCACACTATAGCACAAGGAGAATTTCCCTCACTGTCCTTTCCTGACCCTAGAAACAAGGATTAGCACAGTAAAACACACTGACACTCTCCCTACCTATAGTTTTCTGTCCCTAGAAAAAATGTTTTTTTAAAGATGGTTGATGATCAATGCTTTAGCACAGTATAGCACAAGGAGAATTTCCCTCACTGTCCTTCCCTGTCCCTAGAAACAAGGATTAGCACAGTGAAAAAAACTGACACTCTCCCTACCTTTAGTTTTCTGTCCCTAGAAAAAATGTTTTTTTAAAGATGGTTGATGATCAATGCTTTAGCACAGTATAGCACAAGGAGAATTTCCCTCACTGTCCTTCCCTGTCCCTAGAAACAAGGATTAGCACAGTGAAAGAAACTGACACTCTCCCTACCTATAGTTTTCTGTCCCTAGAAAAAATGTTTTTTTAAAGATGGTTGATGATCAATGCTTTAGCACAGTATAGCACAAGGAGAATTTCCCTCACTGTCCTTCCCTGTCCCTAGAAACAAGGATTAGCACAGTGAAAGAAACTGACACTCTCCCTACCTATAGTTTTCTGTCCCTAGAAAAAATGTTTTTTTAAAGATGGTTGATGATCAATGCTTTAGCACAGTATAGCACAAGGAGAATTTCCCTCACTGTCCTTCCCTGTCCCTAGAAACAAGGATTAGCACAGTGAAAGAAACTGACACTCTCCCTACCTATAGTTTTCTGTCCCTAGAAAAAATGTTTTTTTAAAGATGGTTGATGATCAATGCTTTAGCACAGTATAGCACAAGGAGAATTTCCCTCACTGTCTTTCCCTGTCCCTAGAAACAAGGATTAGCACAGTGAAAGAAACTGACACTCTCCCTACCTATAGTTTTCTGTCCCTAGAAAAAATGTTTTTTTAAAGATGGTTGATGATCAATGCTTTAGCACAGTATAGCACAAGGAGAATTTCCCTCACTGTCCTTCCCTGTCCCTAGAAACAAGGATTAGCACAGTGAAAGAAACTGACACTCTCCCTACCTATAGTTTTCTGTCCCTAGAAAAAATGTTTTTTTAAAGATGGTTGATGATCAATGCTTTAGCACAGTATAGCACAAGGAGAATTTCCCTCACTGTCCTTCCCTGTCCCTAGAAACAAGGATTAGCACAGTGAAAGAAACTGACACTCTCCCTACCTATAGTTTTCTGTCCCTAGAAAAAATGTTTTTTTAAAGATGGTTGATGATCAATGCTTTAGCACAGTATAGCACAAGGAGAATTTCCCTCACTGTCCTTCCCTGTCCCTAGAAACAAGGATTGGCACAGTGAAAGAAACTGACACTCTCCCTACCTATAGTTTTCTGTCCCTAGAAAAAATGTTTTTTTAAAGATGGTTGATGATCAATGCTTTAGCACAGTATAGCACAAGGAGAATTTCCCTCACTGTCCTTCCCTGTCCCTAAAAACAAGGATTAGCACAGTGAAAGAAACTGACACTCTCCCTACCTATAGTTTTCTGTCCCTAGAAAAAATGTTTTTTTAAAGATGGTTGATGATCAATGCTTTAGCACAGTATAGCACAAGGAGAATTTCCCTCACTGTCCTTCCCTGTCCCTAGAAACAAGGATTATCACAGTGAAAGAAACTGACACTCTCCCTACCTATAGTTTTCTGTCCCTAGAAAAAATGTTTTTTTAAAGATGGTTGATGATCAATGCTTTAGCACAGTATAGCACAAGGAGAATTTCCCTCACTGTCCTTCCCTGTCCCTAGAAACAAGGATTAGCACAGTGAAAGAAACTGACACTCTCCCTACCTATAGTTTTCTGTCCCTAGAAAAAATGTTTTTTTAAAGATGGTTGATGATCAATGCTTTAGCACAGTATAGCACAAGGAGAATTTCCCTCACTGTCTTTCCCTGTCCCTAGAAACAAGGATTAGCACAGTGAAAGAAACTGACACTCTCCCTACCTATAGTTTTCTGTCCCTAGAAAAAATGTTTTTTTAAAGATGGTTGATGATCAATGCTTTAGCACAGTATAGCACAAGGAGAATTTCCCTCACTGTCCTTCCCTGTCCCTAGAAACAAGGATTAGCACAGTGAAAGAAACTGACACTCTCCCTACCTATAGTTTTCTGTCCCTAGAAAAAATGTTTTTTTAAAGATGGTTGATGATCAATGCTTTAGCACAGTATAGCACAAGGAGAATTTCCCTCACTGTCCTTCCCTGTCCCTAGAAACAAGGATTAGCACAGTGAAAGAAACTGACACTCTCCCTACCTATAGTTTTCTGTCCCTAGAAAAAATGTTTTTTTAAAGATGGTTGATGATCAATGCTTTAGCACAGTATAGCACAAGGAGAATTTCCCTCACTGTCCTTCCCTGTCCCTAGAAACAAGGATTGGCACAGTGAAAGAAACTGACACTCTCCCTACCTATAGTTTTCTGTCCCTAGAAAAAATGTTTTTTTAAAGATGGTTGATGATCAATGCTTTAGCACAGTATAGCACAAGGAGAATTTCCCTCACTGTCCTTCCCTGTCCCTAAAAACAAGGATTAGCACAGTGAAAGAAACTGACACTCTCCCTACCTATAGTTTTCTGTCCCTAGAAAAAATGTTTTTTTAAAGATGGTTGATGATCAATGCTTTAGCACAGTATAGCACAAGGAGAATTTCCCTCACTGTCCTTCCCTGTCCCTAGAAACAAGGATTATCACAGTGAAAGAAACTGACACTCTCCCTACCTATAGTTTTCTGTCCCTAGAAAAAATGTTTTTTTAAAGATGGTTGATGATCAATGCTTTAGCACAGTATAGCACAAGGAGAATTTCCCTCACTGTCCTTCCCTGTCCCTAGAAACAAGGATTAGCACAGTGAAAGAAACTGACACTCTCCCTACCTATAGTTTTCTGTCCCTAGAAAAAATGTTTTTTTAACCACTTCCCTACCCAGCCATAGTAATATGACGTCCACAGATGGGATCTCCCATCCTGGGTGGACGTCATATGACGTCCTCTGCTTTGTAGGGGAATATCTGAATGATGCCTGCAGCTAGAGGCATCATTCAGATATCCTTTTGTTCTGCCAGCGATTCTCTGCACCATAAGAATGATCATAGCGGCGGTTCCGCCGCTTGATCGTTCTTATAGGCGGCGGGAGGGGGCACCCCCCCTCCCGCCGCCATCCAGTGCTTCGCCGGCTCTCCCAGGTACCGTTGTGTTCCTTAGGACACAGCAGTTCCCTGATGGGGGTAAATGAGTGGCGGCGGAGCAGCAGCGGCGGGCAGCGGAGCTTTCTGTGCGGCGGGCAGCGGAGCGGCTTACCGGCTCCCATATGCAGAGCTGCAGCAGCGGCGTGCACGGCGCCCGCGCGCGCCCCCAGGGGCGCGCAGCGCGGCGATCTGGGATCCGGTGTGTCCCTCTGGACACACCGATTCAAGTAATGTGGCGGCGGGCGGCGGAGATTCCGGTATAAACTTACCGGAATTGATGATGCAGAGCTGCGCAGCGGCGTGCACGGCGCCCGCGCGCCCCCCGGGGGCGCGCAGCGCGGCGATCGGGGCTGAGGTTTTTCCCTTGGATACAGCCCAGCCTCGATCAGGGTAAAGAGCCAATGAAATTGGCTCTTTACCACGTGACCGGCTGTGTCCAATCACAGCAGGTCACTAAATGTAAACAAAACACACAATTGTGTGTAACTCACTGTTGCCTGGTTCTCCTCTTCACACACCTGTGAGGAGGAGATCAGCTAACAGTGAGTTACACATATGTTATACACATATACATATGTACTACTGTGCCCAGATTGCCCCCCCTAAATAAAGAGTACCTGTCATCTAGTACCTGCCACCAGATCACCAGCCACCCACCTGTCCATCAGGAGTACCTGTCCATCAGGAGTACCCGCCACCTCACCTGAGTACCCGCCACCTCAGAGTACCCGCCACCAGTCCATCAGGAGTACCTGTCCATCAGGAGTACCTGTCCATCAGGAGTACCCGCCACCTCACCTGAGTACCCGCCACCTCAGAGTACCCGCCACCAGTCCATCAGGAGTACCTGTCCATCAGGAGTACCTGTCCATCAGCAGTACCCGCCACCTCACCTGAGTACCCGCCACCTCAGAGTACCCGCCACCAGTCCATCAGGAGTACCTGTCCATCAGGAGTACCCGCCACCTCACCTGAGTACCCGCCACCTCAGAGTACCCGCCACCAGTCCATCAGGAGTACCTGTCCATCAGGAGTACCTGTCCATCAGGAGTACCCGCCACCTCACCTGAGTACCCGCCACCAGTCCATCAGGAGTAACTGTCTATCAGCAGTACCCGCCACCTCACCTGAGTACCCGCCACCTCAGAGTACCCACCACCAGTCCATCAGGAGTACCTGTCCATCAGGAGTACCTGTCCATCAGCAGTACCCGCCACCTCACCTGAGTACCCGCCACCTCAGAGTACCCGCCACCAGTCCATCAGGAGTACCTGTCCATCAGGAGTACCCGCCACCTCACCTGAGTACCCGCCACCTCAGAGTACCCGCCACCAGTCCATCAGGAGTACCTGTCCATCAGGAGTACCTGTCCATCAGCAGTACCCGCCACCTCACCTGAGTACCCGCCACCTCAGAGTACCCACCACCAGTCCATCAGGAGTACCTGTCCATCAGGAGTACCCGCCACCTCACCTGAGTACCCGCCACCTCAGAGTACCCGCCACCAGTCCATCAGGAGTACCTGTCCATCAGGAGTACCTGTCCATCAGCAGTACCCGCCACCTCAGAGTACCCGCCACCAGTCCATCAGGAGTACCTGTCCATCAGGAGTACCCGCCACCTCACCTGAGTACCCGCCACCAGTCCATCAGGAGTACCTGTCCATCAGCAGTACCCGCCACCTCACCTGAGTACCCGCCACCTCAGAGTACCCGCCACCAGTCCATCAGAAGTACCTGTCCATCAGGAGTACCTGTCCATCAGGTGTACCCGCCACCTCAACAGGAGTACCCGCCACCTCACCAGGAGTACCCGCCACCAGTCCATCAGGAGTACCTGTCCATCAGGAGTACCCACCACCTCACCAGAGTACCCGCCACCTCACCAGAGTACCCACCACCAATCCATCAGGAGTACCTGTCCATTAGAGTACCCGCCACCTCACCAGAGAACCTGCCACCAGAGTACCTGCCACCTCACCAGCGTACCCACTATGTCCAGAAAGGTGTACACCCCAGAAGAAGCATATCAAATACTCAGTCTGACCGATGAGAGCAACGGGGAGCTCTCACCGCTCAGTTCTGATTCCGATTCTGGTTCGGAATATGAACCCCCCGAAGGCAGCACGTCCGGATCCGAATTAGAGGAGGACACAGTCCGTCAAAAAGAAGACGGTCTGAACACCAGGCAGCGACCAGCAGTGCCAACGGCGGTAGACCCCAGGAGGCGAGGTCCAGTGCAAGCGCTGCTAGACCCCAGGAGGAAAGGCCCAGTGCAAGCGCTGCTAGACCCCAGGAGGAAAGGCCCAGTGCAAGTACACGCCAAAGAAGTAGGACCCGAACCCAGCTTCCAGATGGCTTGGCAAACCCATTGTGGCTGCCTTCTACCTCAGGGTCAGCCACGATCCCCCCTTTTACAGCACAGCCAGGTGTGCAGGTCAACACTGAGGGTTTTTCCAAACTTGATTTTTTTAATTTATTTTTCCCTGATGAATTGGTTCAAGGCATTGTGGAGCAAACTAATCTTTTTGCTCAACAATTCATTGAAAACAACCCCAGCTCCAGCTATGCCCGCCCTTTTGAATGGAGACCCCTAACAGTGGTGGAGCTTAGATTGTTTTTAGGCCTAACGTTTAACACGGGGCTTACAAAAAAAAATGAAATGAATAGGTATTGGTCGAAGAAACCCATCCACCATATGCCAATTTTTACATCGGCCATGTCCAGGTCCCGATACGAACTTATAATGCGGTTCCTGCATTTCAGTGACAACTCACAGTGCCCCCCCGATATCACCCAAACTTTGACAAATTATATAAAATTCGCCCCCTAATTAATTTTTTTTCCAAGAAGTTTGCCGAACTTTATGTCCCTGACCAAAACATTTCTGTGGACGAATCCCTGGTGCATTTCACAGGCCGGCTGGGAATCAAGAAATATATCCCCAGTAAGCGGGCGAGGTACGGCTTGAAGCTCAACAAGCTCTGTGAAAGCGCCACTGGTTATGTGCACTCATTCCGCATGTACGAAGGCAAAGATTCCCAGCTCGAGCCCCCTGAGTGTCCATCGTACATGGGAATAAGTGGAAAAATTGTTTGGGAGTTGGTATTTCCACTCCTCCAAAAGGGGTATCATATTTATATGGACAACTATTATACCAGCCTGCCCCTTCTCCGCCACCTCTACCTAAAAAAAACTCTGGCGTGTGGTACAACAAGAATAAACAGAAAGGGCTTCCCACAGCGTCTTGTCACCACAACCATTCAAAAGGGGGAATCGGCAAGCTTGAGGAACGAGGAAGTGTTGGCTGTGAAGTGGAGGGATAGGAAAGATGTGTACATCATGTCCACCATCCACGATGACACCTCGGTGGAACTTCACAGAAGACGCAGTACCGTTCGCAAGCCTTCCTGCATCAATGAGTACAATAAATTCATGGGGGGTGTGGATTTAAATGATCAAATGTTGCAGCCCTATCTTTCAACCCGAAAATCCCTCTTCTGGTATAAAAAAATCGCAATTTACTTTTTTCATTTGGCCCTGTTAAATTCTTTCATAGTCTACCAAAAATCCACACATAGACCCACCACCTTCATGAGATTTATTGAAGACATTGTCACTGCCCTGATCTACCAACAAACATCCCCCCCAGAAAGCATTCACTCAGATTGTGTCAGAAGACTACATGAGCGCCATTTTTCAGACCATATTCCACCATCACGATCCGGAAGACGACGGCAAAAAAAATGTCGGGTGTGCACCAGAAGAGGAATTAGGAAAGACACCAGCTTCCATTGTCCCGACTGTCCCTCCCAACCTGGCCTTTGCATCGGAAAATGCTTCAAGCGATATCACACTCTCGAAAACTATTAGCCCATATTTCTAATACTGCCATTTCCCCGTTTTCAATATGTCCTGAATATTTCCCTGCCTCAACCAACCATATCATTGTCTTCCATGTGAACTGACCCTGGCCTGTTTCTCGACTATGTCTCTGCCTACCGTCTGCATTGTTTATCCGCCATGTTTCTGCCTTTCACGTGAACTGACCCTGGACTGTTGATTGGGTGGGAGAAGCCTCTACCCCTGTCCCCATTCTTTCCTGACCGTTGCCCTAAGCTTGATGGTCCTGCCTGCTCCCTGGACAAATACTCTGGCTGTGCTGACCATACCTCTGCCTGCTGCATGTACTAACTATGGACAGTATTCCTGCCTGCTGCATGGACGATCCTTTGATCCTTTTGCTACTGCTGACCACATCTCTGCCTGCTATCTGGACCAATGCTTTGGCTGTGCTGACATCATCTCTACCTGTACTGACTATTCCTGCCTGCTGCCTGTTTTGCTGTCGCTGTCCACGTTCCTGCCTGCTGCCTGGACCGATGCTCTCCTCTTTGGACCACTGCACTACTAAAACCGCAGGTAATCTTTTCTTTACCCTTTTTCTCAGAAGAATGTATTTTGGTTTATAATTGGTATGTACAGTACATGCTATGTTTTAGAAATATGAAGGGCCTTCAACAATGTGATAGGTTGTTAGGAATTTATGTGTGTAATTTATGCTCCTAGAACACATGACGGTGCTACTTAGATGTTAGGCCTCTGTATTTGGCCAGGCTGTGTAAAAGTCTCACACATTTGGTATCGCCATACTCAGGAGGAGTAGCAGAATGTATTTTGGGGTGTCACTTTTGCTATGTACATGCTATGTGTTGGTAATATCTTATAAATGGACAACTTTGTATAAAAAAAATGCGTTTTCATTTTTTTCCCACATATTCCAAAAACTTCTGGAAAAAAATGAACCGTTCAAAAGACTCATTATGCCTCATAGATTATACGTTGGGGTGTTAGCTTTCCAAAATGGGGTCATTTTATGGGAGTTTCCATTGTCCTGGTGCTCCAGGGTCTTCAAAACTGTAATAGGTGGTTGAGAAATGAGATGTGTAATTTATGCTCCTAGAATGCCTGAAGGTGCTATTTCAATGTTGGGCCTCTGTATTTGGCCAGGCTGTGTAAAAGTCTCACACATTTGGTATCGCCATACTCAGGAGGAGTAGCAGAATGTATTTTGGGGTGTCATTCTTGCTATGTACATGCTATGTGTTGGTAATATCTTATAAATGGACAACTTTGTATAAAAAAAATGCGGTTTCATTTTTTTCCCACATATTCCAAAAACTTCTGAAAAAAAATGAACCGTTCAAAAGACTCATTATGCCTCATAGATTATACGTTGGGGTGTTAGCTTTCCAAAATGGGGTCATTTTATGGGCGTTTCCATTGTCCTGGTGCTCCAGGGCCTTCAAAACTGTAATAGGTGGTTGAGAAATGAGATGTGTAATTTATGCTCCTAGAATGCCTAAAGGGGCTATTTCAATGTTGGGCCTCTGTATTTGGCCAGGCTGTGTAAAAGTCTCACACATTTGGTATCGCCATACTCAGGAGGAGTAGCAGAATGTATTTTGGGGTGTAATTTTTGCTATGTACATGCTATGTGTTGGTAATATCTTATAAATGGACAACTTTGTATAAAAAAAAATGCGTTTTCATTTTTTTCCCACATATTCCAAAAACTTCTGGAAAAAAATGAACCGTTCAAAAGACTCATTATGCCTCATAGATTATACGTTGGGGTGTTAGCTTTCCAAAATGGGGTCATTTTATGGGCGTTTCTATTGTCCTGGTGCTCCAGGGCCTTCAAAACTGTAATAGGTGGTTGAGAAATGAGATGTGTAATTTATGCTCCTAGAATGCCTAAAGGGGCTATTTCAATGTTGGGCCTCTGTATTTGGCCAGGCTGTGTAAAAGTCTCACACATTTGGTATCGCCATACTCAGGAGGAGTAGCAGAATGTATTTTGGGGTGTAATTTTTGCTATGTACATGCTATGTGTTGGTAATATCTTATAAATGGACAACTTTGTATAAAAAAAATGCGTTTTCATTTTTTTCCCACATATTCCAAAAACTTCTGGAAAAAAATGAACCATTCAAAAGACTCATTATGCCTCATAGATTATACGTTGGGGTGTTAGCTTTCCAAAATGGGGTCATTTTATGGGCATTTCCATTGTCCTGGTGCTCCAGGGTCTTCAAAACTGTAATAGGTGGTTGAGAAATGAGATGTGCAATTTATGCTCCTAGAATGCCTGAAGGTGCTATTTCAATGTTGGGCCTCTGTATTTGGACAGGCTGTGTAAAAGTCTCACACATTTGGTATCGCCATACTCAGGAGGAGTAGCAGAATGTATTTTGGGGTGTCATTGCAAGTATGCATGTGCTGTGTGAGAGAAATAACTTGTTATTATGACAATTTTGTGCAAAAAAATAAAAATTTAAAAAAATTTAAAAAATTTCCCAAGAATTGTGGGAAAAAAGTACAACTTCAAAAAACTCACAATGACTCTTACTAAATACATTGGAATGTCTGCTTTCCAAAAAGGGGTAATTTGGGGGGCATTTGTACTTACCTGGCTTGTTAGGGTCTCAAGAAATGAAATAGGCCTTCAGTACATCAGGTGTGATCAGATGTGATAATTTTTCAATGATTTGCACCATAGCTTGTAGACTCTATACCTTTCACAGAGACCAAATAATATACACTTTTTTGGTTATCTTTACTAAAGATATGTAGCAGTATACATTTTGGCCCAGTTTTATGAAGAAAAATTACTTATTTGCAAAATTTTACAATAAAAACAAAAAAAAAGTGTTTTTTTTTTAAAAAATCTAACTTTTTTCGCTTATATTGCAAAAAATAAAAAACCTAGCGGTGATTAAATACCACCAAAAGAAAGCTCTGTTTGTGAGAAAAAAATGATAAAAATTTGGTTTGGGTACAGTGTAGCATGACTGAGTAATTGTCATTCAAAGTGTGAGAGCGCTGAAAGCTACAAATTGGTCTGGTAAGGAAGGGTGTATAAAAGCCCTGTATTGAAGTGGTTAAAGATGGTTGATGATCAATGCTTTAGCACAGTATAGCACAAGGAGAATTTCCCTCACTGTCCTTCCCTGTCCCTAGAAACAAGGATTAGCACAGTGAAAGAAACTGACACTCTCCCTACCTATAGTTTTCTGTCCCTAGAAAAAATGTTTTTTTAAAGATGGTTGATGATCAATGCTTTAGCACAGTATAGCACAAGGAGAATTTCCCTCACTGTCCTTCCCTGTCCCTAGAAACAAGGATTAGCACAGTGAAAGAAACTGACACTCTCCCTACCTATAGTTTTCTGTCCCTAGAAAAAATGTTTTTTTAAAGATGGTTGATGATCAATGCTTTAGCACACTATAGCACAAGGAGAATTTCCCTCACTGTCCTTCCCTGTCCCTAGAAACAAGGATTAGCACAGTGAAAGAAACTGACACTCTCCCTACCTATAGTTTTCTGTCCCTAGAAAAAATGTTTTTTTAAAGATGGTTGATGATCAATGCTTTAGCACACTATAGCACAAGGAGAATTTCCCTCACTGTCCTTCCCTGTCCCTAGAAACAAGGATTAGCACAGTAAAACACACTGACACTCTCCCTACCTATAGTTTTCTGTCCCTAGAAAAAATGTTTTTTTAAAGATGGTTGATGATCAATGCTTTAGCACACTATAGCACAAGGAGAATTTCCCTCACTGTCCTTCCCTGTCCCTAGAAACAAGGATTAGCACAGTGAAAGAAACTGACACTCTCCCTACCTATAGTTTTCTGTCCCTAGAAAAAATGTTTTTTTAAAGATGGTTGATGATCAATGCTTTAGCACACTATAGCACAAGGAGAATTTCCCTCACTGTCCTTCCCTGTCCCTAGAAACAAGGATTAGCACAGTAAAACACACTGACACTCTCCCTACCTATAGTTTTCTGTCCCTAGAAAAAATGTTTTTTTAAAGATGGTTGATGATCAATGCTTTAGCACACTATAGCACAAGGAGAATTTCCCTCACTGTCCTTCCCTGTCCCTAGAAACAAGGATTAGCACAGTAAAACACACTGACACTCTCCCTACCTATAGTTTTCTGTCCCTAGAAAAAATGTTTTTTTAAAGATGGTTGATGATCAATGCTTTAGCACACTATAGCACAAGGAGAATTTCCCTCACTGTCCTTCCCTGTCCCTAGAAACAAGGATTAGCACAGTAAAACACACTGACACTCTCCCTACCTATAGTTTTCTGTCCCTAGAAAAAATGTTTTTTTAAAGATGGTTGATGACCAATGCTTTAGCACACTATAGCACAAGGAGAATTTCCCTCACTGTCCTTCCCTGTCCCTAGAAACAAGGATTAGCACAGTAAAACACACTGACACTCTCCCTACCTATAGTTTTCTGTCCCTAGAAAAAATGTTTTTTTAAAGATGGTTGATGATCAATGCTTTAGCACACTATAGCACAAGGAGAATTTCCCCAACTGTCCTTCCCTGTCCCTAGAAACAAGGATTAGCACAGTAAAACACACTGACACTCTCCCTACCTATAGTTTTCTGTCCCTAGAAAAAATGTTTTTTTAAAGATGGTTGATGATCAATGCTTTAGCACACTATAGCACAAGGAGAATTTCCCTCACTGTCCTTCCCTGTCCCTAGAAACAAGGATTATCACAGTAAAACACACTGACACTCTCCCTACCTATAGTTTTCTGTCCCTAGAAAAAATGATTTTTTAAAGATGGTTGATGATCAATGCTTTAGCACAGTATAGCACAAGGAGAATTTCCCTCACTGTCCTTCCCTGTCCCTAGAAACAAGGATTAGCACAGTAAAACACACTGACACTCTCCCTACCTATCCTTCTCTTTCCCTAAACTAAAGGAATCCAGGTTTGAGGGGCGTGGCTGAGAGTCCATGAGAGCGGCTGCTTAATCTCATAGCTCCGGCTCCACTTATCCATCCTGCAGGCATCCTACCCTCAATCTGCTACCTAAAGGCACAGTTTTGCTCCTAAGGACGGCGGGCACCAGATACAGGCATGATGGTGAATAAATACGGCCACCCGCGCCCCAATCAACGGCGGAACAACTGGCCCGGTTTAGAAGGCAAGATGGCGCCGATCCTCTGGCAGTGCACGAGGCCGCGCTGCAGTCATCTACATCTGCAGCACAGGATTCCTATCAGGGGGTGAGTGGCTCTGTCCCTGCTGTGTTTCGCACCCAGGCTGTGCACACTGAACCCTTAGACTCCCCAGCATACTCAGAGGAATCTACATCCCTGAGCCCCTCCATTGCTGAGCCCAGCCTGGCTGAAATCCTGGTAGCCATTAAAGATGTCAAAACCTCCCTCACTTTACAAATAGAGAACATCCACATTGATTTCTCCCTTTTGAAGCAGGATGTTCAGAGTTTGAGGGACAGGACTGGGGAGGTAGAGGGCCGTGTCAGCTCCCTGGAAGACTCTGTGCATCCATTATCTGCCACTGTACGCACAGCCACGGATGAGTTGGGGGTCCTCAGAGCTAAGCTGGACGATTTGGAGAATCGTTCCAGAAGGAACAACCTCCGATTTGTGGGGTTCCCGGAACGATCGGAGGGTCCCCGCCCGGAAAGATTTCTGCACAAATGGTTGCGCGATGTATTCGGGGTGGAAGAATTTTCCAACACCTTTGAAATTGAGAGGGCGCACCGCACCCCCCCGCGTGCCCCACAACCTGGGGCCCCCCCGAGATCTCTCATTGCAAAATTCCTTAACTTCCGGGACAAGGTTACTATTCTACGCCTGGCCAGAGAAAAAGGTCCCCTCAAGTTCAACAGCAACAACATATCCATCTATCCTGACTTCTCTGCTGAAGTACAGCGCCAGCGAATATCATTTGCAGCAGTGAAAGATCGTCTCCGTAATGAAGGTCTTCCCTATGCTATGTTGTTCCCTGCTAAGCTGCGGATCATCCATGAAGGCAAAGCCCACTTTTGCTTTTGTCCTAAAGAAGCTATGTCCTGGTTAGATTCAAGATTTGGGAAACAACCCAGACAACAACGCCGCAATTGAATCCTCGAGTGAAGGAACATGAGTCTCCAGATGACCCTTCATTTCCCCTATCTGCTTCCCAGGGGCTCGGTCCTCTGGGAATCAACTTGTTACTGTGACTTTCTCCCCCTGGTCAGAGGCTGGCCCTAATTGCCTTCCCCCCCCCTTTTTTTTTTTTTTCCCCTACAGAGGTCACTCTTGCACTATTAACAATCCGGATAAGAGCTCCTATTATTACTGCCCTTTGAACTGCAGATTACTATCACTGTGCCTCTTGCACTTATTACTGTCTGTGCCTTTAATTTTCAAAAGGGGTGGAGAGGAAAAGGAAAGAAAGAAGAGATTCTTTTGATTTATTTTTTCTATCTCAAAAAGAAGAGAAATGTTTTATATATATTTTTTTTTTCTTCTTCTTTCCTCCAGATTCTACAACAGGGACGTTTACACTGCAGTTGTGAGCCATTATGGAACTGCTGCTTCCCCCCATACCAGTAGGTGGCGAGGCCACAGGGTTTTTCGCTTCTTCCCCAGACTGTTGCTGAGGGGGGAATGTTTTTGTTTTGGGGTTCAAGGCTCACTGTGTTTGGGTTGGTAGAGCAGGGAGGGGGGTGGGTTAAGGGTGGGATGTTTATTTCGGCGGTCCTCTCACAAGTTTTAGGTCTTGAGAAGGACTGGCCTCTTTGGTGTTTGGTTGGTATAGCTGCTCCTAGGAAAATGTTCTTTTTGCCACTATTGCACACCTATTATAGACAGTGTCATAGAAACTGTTTGTGGTATGCTGCATCACATGGTTATCCTTGCATTGTTCCTGTATTCCTTATACTTACTCATGGCTGACACTTTAAAACTGATTTCGTGGAATGTTAGGGGGTTGAACTCACCTCACAAGCGGTCCCTGCTGTTTTCCTATCTAAAAAAATACAGACCCCATATCATTTGTCTCCAAGAGACCCACCTTACTGGCTCTAAGCTTAAGTCCCTTAAAAGGCCCTGGCTGGCCAGCCACTATCATGCCTCTTATTCTAGCTTCTCCCGTGGGGTCTCGATTTTGTTGGCGAAGTCCCTCCCGGCTGAGACTTTGCTTGTGAAGTCGGATCCTGCGGGACGATTTATTATAATCACCCTCCGTATAGCCTCCACAATTTTTACATTGGTGAACATATATATTCCTCCACCGTTTTCCTCAGAAATCCTTCCCCATTTGTCTCTCATGTTACTGTCCCGATCCCCGGGTCCCCTGCTCTTTGTAGGTGATTTCAATGCTGTACTCGACCCTTCAGTAGACCGCTTGCGGGGTGGGGGCAGGCCGTACCCCTCTTTTATTGACTGGACCCAGGTATTTGCCCTTACCGAGCTATGGCGTTGGAAGCATCCGGATGACAGACAGTTTTCCTGTCATTCGGACTCCTTCCATACTATGTCTCGCATAGATATGGCATTTGCCCCGGCGGATGTACTCCCCCTGGTTCATTCCATAGCTTACCTGCCTAGAGGGATCTCGGACCATGCTCCTTTGCTGATTGGTCTTCTCCTCCTGCCAAAATCGGGCCCACGGGTCTGGAGATTGAACTCACATTGGCTTGAGGATGAGATTGTACAGGCAGAGTGCCAGAAGGGCGTGACTGAATACTGGCAACTGAATCAGGGTACTACTGGACTCACCACTGTCTGGGATGCTTCCAAGGCAGTGTTGAGAGGTGCCTTTATGTCAATTACGGGTATTCTGCGTAAAAATAATCTACAACGTACTGAGGAATTAGAACAGACTATGGTGAAGGCGGAGGCAGAGTACTCTGAAAGGCCCTCTGCGGCCACGTTAGCCCCGTGGCTTCATGGTCGCAGGGAATACGAACTTCGCTTGTTAGATCTCACTAAAAAACATTTACTCTATGTCACGCAAAAGACTTTTGAGCATGGTAACAAAGCAGGGCGCCTACTCGCATATCTTTCCAGACCTGACCATGCCCCTATTTCTATCCCCAGGATATTAGTTTCAGGAACTACGATTAGTACTGTCCCTCAGGATATAGCAGAAGCCTTTCTCTCCTTTTATCAAGACCTCTATACTTCCAGAGTTACTTATTCAGAGACACAACTAGATGACTATTTAGGCCAGGTGTCGCTCCCCCGATTGACAGACCAGGTCCGGGGAGAGTTGGATGAGCCACTGTCTGTGGAAGAACTTTCATTGGCAATTTCACAGATGCCGGCTCATAAGACGCCAGGTCTGGACGGGTTCCCAGTGGAATGGTATAAGCAATTTCAGCACCTTCTTGGCCCTATTTTGCTTAAAACATACAATGCAGCATTGCAGGAGGGGGTACTTCCTCCCTCTATGAGAGAGGCACTTATTGTTTTACTTCTTAAACCGCGAAAAGATCCGTTAAAATGTGACTCCTATCGGCCGATATCGCTTATTAATGTTGATACCAAAATTCTAGCCAAGGCTCTGGCGAACCGCCTGAACAGGGTGATCCCAGGGCTAGTGGGGAGTGATCAGGGTGGTTTCATACCCGGTCGATCAACCCGGATGAACATTCGTAGACTGTTCCACAACTTGACGTTTCCACATGACTGTCCGGCGACCCGAGTTGTGGTGTCCTTGGACACCTGCAAGGCCTTTGACAGTGTGGAATGGCCATACCTGTTTGGGGTCTTGCAGTTGTATGGCTTTGGTCCACGGCTGATAGCCTGGATCAAACTCCTCTATACCATGCCACTCGCCCGCATTCGCATTAATTCTCAGATCACTGACACATTTAAGATCACCAGAGGCACTCGACAGGGTTGCCCTTTGTCGCCCCTCCTGTTTGCCCTGGCCATGGAACCCCTTGCTATTCGGATCCGTAATTCACCACTCCTTCACGGATTACCCATAAATGAGATAGAAGAAAGGATCTCGCTCTATGCAGATGATACATTGGTTTACTTAGCAGACTCTCAGGACTCACTTACTAGTCTGTTGACCACGGTGACCACCTTTGGAGACTTTTCTGGATTCCGAGTGAACTGGGAGAAATCTACCCTCTTCCCCATAGATCAGACTCCTGCTCCACAGGTTCACTCGGATTCTAGACTACAAATAGCCACCTCCTTTAGATATCTAGGTGTTATAGTTCAATTGCCATCATCCCTATATATTACCAATAATTTAGACCCTTTACTACTCCAACTGCAAACCCAAACTAAACAATGGAAGGACTTACCCCTGGATCTGATGGGGCGAGCCAATATCCTAAAGATGATATATCTTCCTAAACTTTTGTATGTCCTGGCTAACTCCCCCTGCAAAATTCCCAAAACAATCTTTAAGAGTATTGATTCGATTTGTATAGCGTTCCTTTGGAATGGTAGGCCCCCTAGAATGGCACTGGAAACTCTGCGCCTTCCGTCCCACTTGGCAGGATTAGCTTTCCCTGATTTTTACCTTTACTATCAAGCATCCCAACTGGTTAATATTCATGATTGGCTGCACCCTGACCCGAATAATGCCTGTACCACCACTGAAGGTGCCATGGTCTCATCATTCGAAACATTGCATAACATTGTTTATCGTGGATGCACGCCCCCGGGACCTGGACTGACTATTTTACGTACATCTCTGTCCCTATTTAAAACAGTGACGCTTAAACACGCCCCTGGCTCCTGGTCAGTCTCCCCTAATAGTCCACTTTGGTTTAACCCTACATTACCAGAATTTGGCTCCCTGCCTGACCCACAAAGGTGGACCTCTCGGGGGATAAAATACTTATGTCACATATACTCACCTCAAGGATTTAAATCTTTCGCGCAGATGAGAACTGACTTTGACTTACCATATAACTACTTATTTTTTTACTATCAGCTTAGACACGCTGTGCGAGCACAGTTTGGTTCACTAGACAACCCGCTTGTGATTTCTGACTTAGAAAAACTCTTACGATCCCCAGACCGCACGAAACTTATCTCTACTTATTATTTAGCACTGGCGGTGGGCTCCAACCCTAGATTCAAGGCATCACAACGTAAATGGGACTCCCTAGATATATCCATAACAGAGGAGGACTGGTCCGAATTCTGTGACACTTTCAAGGCTTCTGTTGTATCCTCCAGGGACAGGATCATCCAAATAAAAATCTTCCACCAATCACATCTCACCCCGGCCAGGATGCACAGAATGGGCATTTTGTCCTCGGCTGAGTGCTTTCGGGGATGTGGATATACAGCTGACTTCATTCATTGCTTCTGGAGTTGTCCCATAGTGCAGGAGTTTTGGAGGAGAGTAGACTCCTTTCTCTCTTCAGCGCTGGGGCTTCCCAACATATTAAATCCCAAGAATTGCCTCCTGGGGGTCTTTGGCGACCTCACTGTTCCCTCCCAGGTCAAACGATTGCTTCGGATCCTTTACTGTTATGCTAAAAAATCAATTTTATTGACCTGGAGGGGAGCAGCAACCCCAACAGTGGGGCTATGGTTGAAACTAGTCAATGATGCCCTTCCACTTTACAAACTCACTTTTGAGATCCGCAAAAGGAAGAAAACATTTTATAAAATTTGGGGCAGGTGGCTGGCTAGCCCCCTGACCCTTTCCCCCATACTGCCATGAAAGAGTAGGTAGGTTGTAGCATACCTTGAACCATAACTATACTCCTATGCAATTTTACCAGCTATGACTGTCTAGTAGGTCTATTATGTTGCTGTAATTTGTCTTTATATTATATTATGCTGCTTAAATGGATGTGCAGATATTCTTCTGTGTAGACTGATATAGGAGCAAGTTGTTAATGTTGTGTGTGGGACAGGCCTGGCTAGGCCCCCACATATTGTCTTTCTATGTCTGTATGTTATGAAAAAAATGCAATAAAACATATCTTTAAAAAAAAAAAAGGAATCCAGGTTAAGCAAGAAAAAAAATGTCACTGTCCCTGCCTATGCTTCTCTTTCCCTGCTCCGGAACACACTACACTAGGCCGCCGTGCTGGCGGCCTTTTATAGTGTGGGGCGTGTACTAAACACCCTCAGCAATAATTGGCCACAGGCATCCTGCCTGTGGCCAATCATTGCTCTCCTCGCTGCCGGCGCTGTGATTGGCCAAGCATGCGGGGTCACAGTGCATGCTTGGCCAATCACAGCGCCTGGATGACACTGCGATGGCGTAGTGCATTGTGGGCCGTTCGCGTCACTCGAATTAGGCGCGAACGGCCCAAATCGTTCGATCTTCGTCGAACGATCGAACAGCCGATGTTCGAGTCGAACGTATGTTCGACTCGAACACCGAGCTCATCCCTATCCTTTAGTATATATTGCTGAGAATTGACAGAGTTGGGCTGCTTGGTAGTACCACCACATATTGGGAAGGCCAAGGCCTCCTTTCTTCCTTGCCCTATACAGAACTTTTTTAGATAGACGATGTCCCTTGCCCCCCCATATGAACTGTATGATTTTTGATTGGAGTCTATCCAGTGCTCGCTTCTTGACAGGGATAGGCAGGGACCGGAAGAGATAAAGCAATCTGGGCAAGAGGGTCATCTTGACCGAATTGACTCTACCCAGCCAGGATAATTTATAAAGAGACCATTGTGTAAGTTCAGTTGTGAGTTTTTTGAACATGGCAGGGTAATTGTGTTGGAATAGGAGCTCTACTTTTGGGGTGAGGAAAACACCTAAATAGGGAAGAGAAGAGGCGCACCAGGAGAAGGGGAAGTTTGTTTTGAGCCTATCGACTATATCTTGGGGTGTAGTGACGTTTAAGGCCATTGACTTTGCCATGTTGACCTGAAGGCCTGAAACCTTTCCAAAAGTGGTGAGGAGTTGGAGAATATTGGGGGTCGACCTGAGAGGGGAGGTGACAAAAAGGAGGACATCGTCCGCAAAGAGGGCGCATTTGTGTGTATGTTGACCACATTGAACCCCGTGAATGTCCGGGTGTTGTCTAATTGCTAGAGCTAGGGTTTCTATCGCTATTGCAAAGAGAATAGGGGAGAGCGGGCAGCCCTGTCTGGTACCGTTTAAGATTGGGAATTGGTCGGAGAGATGTCCCTGTAGTTTGATCTGGGCTTTCGGGGAGGAATATAGAGACTCCAGGGTTCTTAGGAATTCCGGGCCAAATCCCCAATGGCGTAGAATGGTAAAAAGGTATGGCCAGGTGACCGTATCAAAGGCCTTTTGGAGGTCTATGGAAAGAATGTATCCCTTCTGGGGGGACCCGCCATCCCAGGAGGATTGCATGAGGGAAATCAAATCTACCGCTCTCCTGATCTGGTCCGGTCCCTGTCTCCCGGGAATGAAACCCACCTGATCCTTATGAACATAAGAAGCTATGAAGGAGGCTATTCTGTTGGCCAAAATCTTGGTCATGATTTTCAGATCATTATTGATCAACGAAATCGACCTATAGTTGCCTACATCACTAGGATCTTTTCCCTGTTTGGGGATCACAGAGATATATGCGAGGTTGGCAGCGGGTTCGAGAATGGAGCCCTCTCGTAGGGAGTTAAAGAGACTGGCCAGATGAGGAGATAGGACCCCAGAGAAAGTTTTGTAATAAAGGGCGGAGAAACCGTCTGGCCCTGGCGCCGAGTCTGTTTTGAGATTTTTGATGACCTCCTGGACCTCTTCAGTACTAAAAGGTGATTCCATCATGGATCTATGGGACTCTGAAAGTTTGGGGAGATCAATGTCCGCCAAAAATAATTCTAAGGGAACAGGGTCGGCAGAGGAAGGAGATGCGTATAGTTTGGAGTAGAAAGCTTGGAAGGTTTCTAGGATTTTATGGGGGTTCTGGGTGAGAGAACCCGATAACGATTTAATCTTGGGTAAGGAGAAATTTTGGATCCTTGGGGAGAGTTTGGCCGCCAAGCGCGAGCTGATTTTATCAGCTTGTAAGTAGAATTTGCCACTTAACCAGTTCAAGTGTTTGTCTGCATTAGAAGTTAAGGCAAGATTTAAAGCAATGCGGGCGGATTCTAACTTGGCCAGACTGGCTGGAGTGGGGTTAGACTTATGGGCTTTACTAAGTAGTGTAAAATCCCTTTCCAAGTTTTCTACATCCACCTTCCTTCCTTTTTTCAGGTTGGAAGCCATTTGAATCATCCTCCCCCTCAAGACGGCTTTATGAGCTCCCCAGAGAGAGCTAGGGGAAGTTTCCCCGGTATCATTGAGGAGGAAAAATTCTTGGATGTCCTTTTCCAGCATGGTGCAGTGGACCGGGTTGGCAAGGAGGGATTTACTCA